>WMED01011997.1:0-15001 GCA_019650415.1 Pipa parva
AGTATTTTTTCACATAACAACTTGAAACCCCCAAAAACAAACTAAATTAGAAAGAGCAATTCCCAGGAGCTGGGAGGGCACATCTGGGGCGCAGTGGGGCAACATCTGGGGCTGAGGGGGCACATTTGGGGCTCTGAGGGGGCAGGTTCTGGGGCTGGTGGGGCAGATCTGTCACTGGGGGGCAACTCTGGGATGAGGGGGCTCTGAGGGCAGATCTGGGGCTGAGGGGGCAGGTTCTGGGGCTGAGGGGGTAGGTTCTGGGGCTGTTGGGGCAGATCTGGGGCGGGGGGGGGCAGATCTGGGGTGGGGGGCGATAGGGGGGTCCGGGGGAAGATCTAGGGCGGGGGGGCTTTACTTACCCCATCCAGCAGGCATCGCGGCTCCACAGCTGTTTCCTGCTCTTCTCTCTGTAAGGCAAAGCCGGGAACTCTGATTACTTGCGTTCACAGCTTTCTATTGGCTCATGTGACCGATTGGGTCACATGAGTCAACATCATGTGCCTTAGGGCACATGACCTAACCCCCTTCTATCTGGGGGAAGCGCTCCACTGGCCGTTGTGCAGGCCAGTGGAGCGCTACAGCCCCTTGACTGCCAGTGCAATGGCTGGCTTTCAATGGGTTAAACAAGGTGGCGCACGCATCGTCGTTTGTGCGCCGGTGCGTGCGCACTCTTGTTAATTGCGCCCAAGGCATCGGCCCACATGGCCCATATGGAGAACCGGCCCTGGATACTTGAATCGCCATAACTGAACTGAAAGAGTAAGCTAGGGAAATCTTGTATTCTGTCATCATCCTCATATTGTATAATTATCTCTACTACTGTTTTTTACATTTTAAGATGTCTGTACATCAGTAACAAGATAAAAGACTGTTGTGAATTTAAAAAATAAATGGTAAAACTGCACAATTGCAGTTGATGGAGGTTGGCAGGAAATATTACAAATTAAGGGTTAATAGTGTGCAGCTGTTGTCTTTATTGAAAAACCTTAACTAAGATTATTGAGCATTGCACATTCTTCCTAAATATTTCTGATTCTGATGTGGGACCATCACACTTATCAACCATAGAAGTTATAGTTGATAAAAAAAGGTGTATATGCCTGGAATAAATAATCATTTATACCAAACTGTGATAAGCAATCATTATGTAGCAGTAATGGTCAAAATAATGTTAATGTAATTCTAGTGTGCAAACATAATACATGGGTTATTTTATATTTAAAAGTGACTGTTTAGTGATTTATTTATTATTTTCTTTTTATTCTACTAGATACTAAATTAACCAGCAGAGAGAGAGCCAAGATGTGTTTCAAAGCTGTAAGATGCAAATCATCTATTGGTAAGAAATTATAACATGTACTCATAGCAGGGTGATCTTTCCCCTAAACAACAGTTCCCTTTAAACCAGGGGTCTCAAACTCGCGGCCCATGGGCCAAATGCGGCCCCCGGTCATGCGCTCCACCAGGCGTTTTGTTCGCTGGTGGAGTGCTGGATTCGACACAGAGGGAGTCCTAGCTGACTCCCTCTGTGCAAAGAGGAGAGCTCCTGTGACCCGATCGGTCACAGGAGCCAATAGGAACTCAGGGGCTAATTTCCTCAGAAAGGTGCTAATTTCCCCAAGCAGATGCAAATCACCCAACAGAGCTGCATATTGCCCCACAAAGCCGCTGATTGCCCCGCAGGGCCATGTATTGTTTTTCATCTATTGTTTTCTTGTGGAAAACCTGATGCGGCCCAGCCTCACCCAGACTCTACCTCCAGCAGCCCCCGGGTAAATTGAGTTTGAGACCCCTGCTTTAAACCAAAAGGGAGTTAAGAGATCACAATCATGCCTAAGGAAGAAGTGTGGGGTGGGGGAGCACACATGGAGAGGAACATCTGGCCAGGGTATTTATGTATTTAAATGTTTTCTGTATGTAGTGCCACATGGTATAATCTGGTTTTAGTAAATGCAGATCTTGGCAAAGACCTGCAGAGTGGTTTGGATACGCTGGAACATTAATCCAGTTATATTCAGATTATAAAACATATTTATCAAGCTGAGAAGTTGGTGAAAACTGATATTTATTCCAAAATTTTTGTTTGTTATGGTGAAACTTAGTTTCACCATTTTCCAGCACAATTTCACCCTAAAATGTGCATTTGTGAAGTAAAAGGGCACACTTTTGACATGACAATGCATGTTTATCTGCAAATTTATATTTTCACTTGCATTGCACTAAAAATGGCAGGAAACGTTTCCATTTTTGAGTAAAAGAAATTGAGAACATGATGGGTCAGTATTGAAGACAACAGAGGACTGTTGTACACTGTATGTTGACTGGGTATAATGCAGAATTGTTAAGGGATCCATAAAAAAGATTTTATTTAAAGGGATACAGAAGTCTGCTAGTATCTGTTTAATATCCTCCATCATAACCAACATAATTCTGGTATTTTTTTATTGGTAACACACAAAGAAGTTGTTTGAATACTGGAAAGGGAAAAAATGTCATGATGGCATGTGTTAATTCTAATCCTTGCTGTGATCCGTTAGGTGAAAGATAGCCACTTCTCTTTACATGTCCTGATTAATGTAAGACGTGTATGAAATCTAGAGGCTCAGGAGCATGAACCAGGTTTCATAGCTTGTTCAACGTTTTTCCTTTCACACTGCCCCATTTTTATACTGATGTTGCAGCTGCAGTGTGTTCCAGTAATGCCTCTCACTGAAGATTACAATTGGAAAGAGGCATTTCATGTATTAAATGATGGATTTGTTTGTTTTAAGGTTCGGCAACATCAATGGAAAGATACACATTTGGAGACATTGTTTTTGGGGGAGAGCAGGTAAGACAAGTTTAGCTATTTGTAAACAGACAATAATAAAATGTAGTGACACATATATCCTCATTGCCGTTATGCCATTATGTTCTATACAAAAATAGCATATTGCACTACACCAAAATTTATTTTAGGGAATCTTCGGGTCTCATAAATGATTGAACACTAGTGTATTTCCTAAAATGTTTTAATGTTAGTGGTTATAAATTTTTCAAAGTATTTTGGGATTATTATTTAGATTAATAAGTAGTTTCAGAGTGTAACTTATCATAGTTCTCTAAAAAATCTACCTTTGTTTGATATATTTCCCTGTTTTTGTCATTTTTAGATAATTAGTTCAACTACTCCATGTGCTGACTTTTTTTTCCGAAGCTACTTTACCCCAGAACTAAAAAAAAAACAGACATTAAACACAGAAGGATCTGGAAAGTCAACAGTTGATGACTCTGTCATATTAATACAGAAGTGCAGCGAAGTCAACCTTAATTTGATATTACTATGGAAGGTGTGTTTAAAAGACAAAAACCCAGGTTTATGGAAGAATCATGGTACTATGAAAATCACTGGTTAATAGATATTAGATTATATATAATAGATTAGAATGTTTGGGTTTGGGTCATTTATATATATTACAAGTTTTCTGTGGTTGGAAATGCCCACAAGTTTCCCCCTACAACCAATAACTTCTGATGCTGAGTAATATATCAGCACTATATAAATGATTAAATACATACATACATACATACATACATACATACATACATACATACATACATACATACATACATGAATACTCTCATTTTTAGAAATATTATATAACTTTATCTATGTCCCAGCAAATAGTATTCAGATAACGTAGTCTCTGAAATGTATTTGCAACAAAGTAGAATTTATTGAAGGCTCTGGCACAAATCCTCAACCTTTCCCTGCTGAAATGAAGAGTGTGTACTATGTATACCAGGTACATAAGTAGAATTTGCCCTCTGTCCTTTTTATGATTTGTTTTTTCACTTGCTCAAAAGCAGGTTGCGCAGACGGTTCCTCATTTCTTCTTGTGGTACATCATGAATAAAATGGGTTTACACAAACTTTTTAACATTTTAGCTTTAATAATACTGGTTATAGTGAATATTGTATAACCTTTTAAAACATTGAGTAGGAGAATAGTTTAAAAAAAAAAATTGGCTGAATTGGAGTATATACGTATAATGCCACCATAATGCACAACATAGTGTAAGTATATGTACAGTGTTCTGTTCTCCATCAAGTTCTTGCATTTCTCATTTATTAGGCCTATGTGATTGAAGATAGTAAGCAGCTCATCTTGGAAGGCCAACATCATGTGTCTCTTGACACTGTTGGGGTAGAGGCTTTGTCTTTTCCTCAGAAGCAGGTATATAAATCTTTAGAAAATTGTTTGTAGTATTTGCATATTGATGGTTGCAGTATGTGTTCAAAATTACAACAAATCTACAACATATGATCCTCTGACTATGTAGGCTTGAGCATAATATAGCATTGACAGTTTTACATTTCTTCTATTTCTGTTTTCTTAGTGTCTGGAAATATACAATAGAAAATAAACTAAATAAAGGTTTTGTTTTGCTTTTTATACATAGTTTTTATAGTTTTAATAATATTGGCTATTCATTTTTATTCTTAAAATTAATACTGTTTTACCACTTGTTCAACTCTACTTTATGGACATTTTCCTTTTTAACTCATATGTATTTATGTCTTCTATGGTCAGGAAACCTCTCATTAACTTCCAATCTTCTTTGACACTGCAGTATCCATTGTACAACATTGGTGTAATTTGTAAAGCTGTATGTCTTATCTCCCATTAATTTATTGACTTCAGCATTCCCATGTTTCAGTGCATGCAGTTGGCCCAGCATGTTTTGCTTAGTTAGCTATGTCTCTTGAGTGCACAGTGAGCCTTCGTTTGAGTTCTGTAAATTTAATCCACAGTAATTAGGTAAGGATATGTACTTCAAACTTTTGTACACATGAAGGTTTAAATTACTCTTGCTGCAGAATCTAGCATGGAATCTAGTGTAACATGCATAATTAATTCAAACAATATGTTTAATCTGTCACATGGTAATTCTGTATGCCATTGGATGCAGCATATGTGCATTACAAAGACCAGGACCACCTTTTCCATGCCTTTCATTTACAAAAAAATACTTTGGTTATATTCAGAGGGGCTAGCTATATAATCTAGTGTTAATTCATATAATGACTTCATTTCGTGGTAGCCATAGTTAGTTGCTAACAAATATTGTGGCATGCTAAATGATCATACATGCAGACTGCATTGTCACCCATGATCCAGCATTTTAGATTGGGTATAGGAGGGATAGACTACATACAAAGCCAGACTCATCAGATGGGTATTATTGAGTATCTGTTTTGATTATTCTGTGCCACAAATTTTCTACAAAACCTTAGTGATTTGTAAAATAGTTTTCTGAAGCTGAAAAGGAATACAGTTAGTCCTCGGGTTACGTCGTTTCGGGGTTACGACGCTTTATACGATGCCTTGTTCTGACTTACACGGTTTTGCGACGTAAGTCGAACTGCATGCAACCATGCCTTGTTCCGACTTACACGGTTTTGCGACGTAAGTCGAACCATACTGTATGAATGTATGATCCGACTTACATCAAAATTTGGTTTACGACGCCACGTAAGAATGGATCAACGACGTAAGTCGAGGACTACCTGTACATAATTAGCATCCTGCCATAGACACAAGACTATTTTAAAGGTATATCATCACCTTAAAGGCAGTAAAGCAGTAACGGCAATCAAAAAAAAATTGAAAAAGCCTGCTTGAATTAGCCTGGCAGTTTCTCTTACATAGTACTTGTACAAATATCTTTAAAGTCTTATTCTTGAATGGTATTGTTCTGAGTGTTGTTTTCTTCATGTAGCTGCAGTCCTCCTTTTATTTGAGCCCCGTAACGTGTCCTATTATTTCCCAATAAACTTGATAGGCCAGTGAAATCCTTGCTTGCAGTCAGCAGAGAGATAGGCAACAGAAACCAATAAAATAAGAAACTCGACTTCAAAGATGACATTTGTGCAAGTACTGCATGGGAATAACAGCCTTGCCAATATAAATAGCAGTTTTCTTTGTTGTTACTGGTCCTTTAAAAAGCCTTACTTTTGTTGTTGCTCTATTGCTTTCTTCCATTGTACTTTGTACTGTGTGAAAATGATTAAGGTTTATTTAAAAGATCTTTAATATAATTTAAATTTATTTAGTTTGCAATGTTTTGTCTCCCAGCCTTTACAATTCTTTAGACAATTAGATTTTGTCTATTCCTTTCGATAGATGTTTTTTACAGATTGTTACTAGTTTTTTTTCCCTATTACTGGGATCTCTTTTCTGCCCTATGGAAAAGCTGTATCAATATACAGCAACAAATTAAAATATGATTTTCTGACTAGGAGCAACCTGAAACGATTCTACTAAAATTCACCAGATCTGAAAATAATACAGCACCTATAAGGCCTTCTGCAGAACAGCTTTCTAATTTAATAAAAACAAGCCTTCACTATCCAGAATCCTTCAATCATCCATTCCATCAGAAAAGGTAGGTGTGAAATGTATATACATTCATTTGTATGCTTTCAAAGTTAAATACAAAATAATGTAAACCATAATATTAACTGGACTATGAAACTCCTGGACATTTTACATACAGTAATCTATAAAGGCAATGTAGAAGTTCTTTTTTTTTTTTTTTTAATTTTTTTAACATTTATTAAAAAATACAATTCAGTGCCACTCAGATATAGTCTAATGCCCATAGTCCAATGCCTATGTCCAACACACATGTCCATACAAAGTGCTCAACGCTCACTATGGGGGTAATTCAGAAAAGTGCAAACTCACCTTGTGATCCTTCGATTCAACTCGCCGAGACTGTTACGCTCTTGCTTCTCTCCTACACGCGGACATCAGCGAACGCATTAAAGGTATTCCAGTCACCTCGCGACCACTCGATTTTGCCTCACGAGACTGAAATACCTTTAAAGCGTTCAGTGATGTCTGCGTGTAGGAGAGAAGCAAGCGCGTAACAGTCTCGACAAGGTGAATTGAAGGATCGCAAGGTGAGTTCGCACTTTCCTAAATTATCCCCTATATGTTGCCACTATCTATATATCATAAATAAACAGAAAGATTGAAAGGAAACATATCACAGAACTGAAATTAAATTTGTCTATCGCCTTAAAAGCTGCCTTGTCCAGATACCTTTAAATTATCTGCAGATCTAAGTAAACATTATTGGAGGAAAAATGCTATGGATTGGAAAATATTTCTTATTATTATTTTGGTATTTCTATTTATCCTTTTATTTCTGTGCATAGATTTTTGTTATTCTTTTACATAGTAACATAGTTTATAAGGCTGAAAAAAGACACAAGTCCATCCAGTTCAGCCTATTTTCCTGCAATGTTGATCCAGAGGAAGGCAAAAAACCCATGAGGCAAGAGACAATTATCCTCATGATAGGGAAAAAATTCCTTCCCAACTCCAAATATGGCAATCAGAATAATTCCCTGGATCAAGGTCCCACCTTCAGTTATCTAGTACCCATAACTTATGGGTACTAGATAACTGAAGGTGGGACCTTGATCCAGGGAATTATTCTGATTCATCAGTGTAAGAACATTATAACTTATAATGTTCTTACACTGAAGGAAAGCATCCAAACCAGTTTTGAACTCTTTAATCGAATTAACCATCACAACTTCTTCAGGCAGAGAGTTCCATAACCTCACTGTTCTTACAGTAAAAAGTCCCCTTCTATGTAGATGCAGAAACTTTCTTTCTTCTAAACGTAGAGGATGCCCCCTTGTTATACTTATATTTTTTATTTTATGAAATGCATGCAAGCCCCAATCCTAAAACCCTATTTCTTTTATTCCAGCCTTTGTTTGGTTCCAGTGACACTTTTACTATCCAATAGTTCTCAAGCTGTAGTTGATGTTATTGTTGATCTCAGGAATAAGACAACAAGGTAAGTATTTATTTATGATACATTAATGTCCATTAATTCATAATTGTACATATATATGTTCAATAAAAAGTCAGCCTTGATAGACTAGTTATATTTTTGATGAGTTGGATAACAGTAATGTAGTATCTTCTATCTAGCCACTGTGTTCTTTTCAGTTTGCATTTGTGCTGCATTTCTTCAGTCTTGGCATAAGAATAAGATTACTTAGGAATACATAAGAGGGGCCGTAATTTGGTCAAAGAAGACCTAGCAAAAAAATCAGCAGTTATTGTTCACTGGTATAGGGGAACTAGAAAAATGAATGCCCATTTCTGATTGGTTGCTGTGTGTTACTAAACTTGAGTTTTGCTTTTGCTAGTTTACCTACACTATACATTTTTTTAAAAACAAAAACTTAATTTTTATGGTGAAATATCCTCTTTAAGTTTACTGGTCCTGTAAAGATTTGACTGGCCAGGGACCTCTCTGTGGATGACAACATGAGAGTGTCTGATTGAATAGGCAAGAGCACTGAAAATGATTGGATTTTAAGTATGTAAATTGACAGCTATGTAATTTATTTAGACCCCCTTGGGGTTTACAAATTTAATGCTTGACTGTACCAGATAATGCAGTATGGTGAATATCTAGTTTTAGGTAAGGCAAAACATTTTGGGTTACATAGGCTGGCATTTAGGATGATGCTTGAGTTACCCTTTAAATATAAATATTTTAGACAAGTCCTGGTAACACGCAGGGCCATGCTGAGGGGTAGGCAGCATAGTACGTGCCCTTGATGGCTGTTTGGGGGGGGTTGGTGCTATCCTGCTATGCCCCCCTCCCTTCCCTTGTCCCGATTCTACTCTCTTTAAAGTAAGCAGTATGGCCAAAAAAAATAACACATTTAATTATTTATGTAAATTGCTATCTTTTATTAAATGCATTTTTATTATCAATTAAAGATATAAATAAATTCTTACTTGGAAAGAAGTGCTGTACAGCACTTCCGTGTTGTAGACTCCAACTTCATTCTCTGCCAGCATTTCCTATGTCACATGGGAGAGCATGCACATCATCAAGGGAGGACATGTTGATTACAGGCATGCTCTCCCATGTGACATAGAAAATGCTGGGGTGGGGCTTCACTATCAGCGTGGCTGGAGAGGACTGCACATCTTAGAGGGGATCTTGAGACACAGGTAATAATTTGTATTTATTTTCTTTAATTGATAATAAAATGCATTTAATAAAAGTTAGCAATTAACATAAGTAATTAAATGTGTGTTTTTTTTTTTTTTGTTTTTTTTTTGTTTTTTGGGCCATACTGTTCCTTTAACACTGCTGTAGTGCTACAACTACAGCAGGCCTTTCCCAGTTGCTGACCTTGTTGGCTATTGCTTCCTGTGAGCCAATCTGCTTACAGAAACTGTCATGGATAGAGAAAAGCATCAGGGAGTGGACTGCTGTAGAGACAGAAATGCAGTCTGTAGCGAGACAGGGAAGGGAGGGGAAAAATCTGGTGCAGGAGAGAAGTGGGTAACATAGTATGGTGGGGCCTATAACTGAATTAGAACTGCAAACCACAATTAAAACACTACAAAACACAAAAACCCCAGGACCAGATGGATATCCTAATGAATTCTACAAATCATTACTAGAAGAACTCGCTGCCACCCTTTTACAAACCTACAACCACATACTTCAAGGGCATCCCATAACACAACAATATAACACAGCCAACATCTCACTTATCCACAAAATGGAAAAAGACCCCGAAGACCCTGCTTCCTACAGACCAACAGCCCTACTCAACTGATATTCTCTGATATGCTCAACAAGATATTCACAAAAATCCTAGCAAATAGACTAAGCTTAACCCTTCCAAAACTCATACATCCAAACCAGACTGGATTCGTATAACATAGACACTCCACTACAAACATCCACAAAGTTCTATCCACAATTTATGCTTACAATTCACCCCCACTGATGAACTGACTCCCCCAAGCCTGCCTTCTCTCACTAGATGCAGAGAAAGCATTCGACATGCTAACTTGGGACCACCTCTTCACCTCACTAAAACAATACGGATTCCAAGGACCTTTCCTAAAAGCAATACAATCCCTCTACAAAACCTCAACAGCCAACCTACTAATCCCCACAAAAGACTTAATAACCTTCCCTATAAACAGAGAAACTAAACAAGGATGCCCTCTCTCACCCCTACTATTCAACTTAGTATTGGAATCACTAGCATTGACTCTCATCCAAGGTCTCCCTCCATTAAAAATTAAACAACACAACCTCTCTCTCAGCTTGTTCTCAGATGACATGCTCCTATTTCTCCCCAATCCAGACAAAACTTTACCCACAGCCCTAGAAATCATATCTACATTTGGCTCTTTCTCCGGTTACAAAATCAACATACAAAAATCAGAACTGTTGGCTCAAAGCCCCCCCAAAATTAAAAACCACAATAAAAACCAAGTACCAACTTCGAACAGCCACTACTATTAAATATCTAGGTATTAACATACCACTAGACATCCCTCACCTATATGAACATAATATCACTCCTATCATAAAAACCATACCACACATCCTTAACAATTGGAAAGCACTACCACTTTCGCTAGCAGGCAAAATTGCAGCCATATAAATGGTTATACTCCCCAAACTCGCATACACTTTACTTATGCTTCCACTACTTTTAACTTGAAAAGACATTTGGCAAATACACTGACTATTCACAAATTTTCTATGGGGGAATAAAAGAAAACATAAAATAAGCCTCCAAACACTTGTTGACAAAGGAGGCTGGAACCTACCAAACCTACTGCACATAAACCTAGCCACCTTAGTGAGAATAGCCAAATCGTGGATTACGGATAGTAACTCCTATACAGACATACATTTAGACATGCAATTCACAGATGAATTTAACCTGATCACCCTACTCCACACAAAAATAGCACAACTACCGCCTCTGACCAAAGCAATCTTGAACATAATCAACATTATCAAGGCTTAGCAGAAAACCAGAAAAATACTAAATCTCCATCCCCTCATATCTCCACTCCTCCCTCTACGACAAAACCCAAACTTTATTCCAGGAATCCAACAACAAGCTTACACTATATTGGAAAACAAACATCTATGCAAAATATCCCAGTTTGTACAACCCTCCACCTCTCAAATATTAACCTTCTCAGATCTAACCACAACCAACATCCAAAAAAGACGAATCACAAAAGGCAAGATAAATTGATTTTAATGACCCCCAGTTATACCTTCCTGCCCCCAACCTATCCCTACCCCATCCCGATACCTAAAAACCAACTGTTTTGGTCCCCCCTTTCCACTTACCTGGTTTACCCTTCCCCAATTAAACTGGAAAAATACAGAAGAGATATTTCTATTCAACCATAAATAAAAACCACACAAAAAAAAAATGTTTTGTTAAAAAGTTTTATTAATTTAATTCAACAAATGTTATTGTTATTGATATGTTCCAAAATTTACCAATGGTTATGATTTTTGAATAACAACTCAAAAGTGTACAAATCTCTCTTCTTAATAAATAAATTCTAAAAAAAAAAAACATAGTATGGTGGGGAGTGGCTGCAGCACTATGGGGAAAGGAGGGTTGGAGGCAGCACAGTATAAGGTAAGGAGATTTGGGGCAGCACAGTATGAAGAATGGAGAATTAGGGGTAGAAAAAAGCTTTAAATAAAATTGCAGTGAAACACCTTTGTACCTCCTTATCCGCTGTGCTGTAAGACACTATATTGGGGGTACTGCTGCACTGTTAGGGGCACAATGGAGGGGGGACTGCTGATGGGGGGCACATTTTGGCATTTTCCCCTATGGCACTATTGACCCTTGTCCCAGCCCTGACTACACTATATTTTTGTGAAGCATGGTTTTAATTTTTCTTGTTTTTTTTTCTTTTTAAGCCCTGAAGCACTAGAAATCCATGGTTCGTTTACCTGGATTGGACAAACACAGTATAAGCTACAGTTACAAAGCCATGAAGTCTTCAGTTTGCACCTTAAAGCTTGCTTTGTACACACAGGAATTTATAACCTCGGAACTCCTCGGGTGTTTGCCAAGTTGGCAAACCAAGGCATGCTATTTGAAGCAAATCAACAGAGCTCAATGCCAGCGCTTATTGTTATCAACAATGTCTGACTGGTTTTATCTCAAATGGATCAAATTTACTTTAACATTAGATGCTGTATTGTCTCAGAATTAACAGATGAAAGTCACACAGCTCCCTCATGTCTAGTGCTTGGGGGATTCCAGAGGACCTACTAGTAAATTCTGAAACTTTATATTTTCTCTTTATGCAAAGGTATTTTGACCTGGCAATTCATCTACCCCTTTCTTTATTTTCTATAAAGCATTATTTTTAACTTTGCCAAGGAAACTGGCACTTGCTATTTACCAGTGGGTGCATTCTTTATGGATGCACACAAGGTAATTTCCATATGCCTATTATTATGGGTTGTACTTTTATGTAAGTCATGTTAGTCATATGCACTTTTCTGTTATTCTTTGGTTATAGGTTTTGAGAGTATGGAAATGTTTGAAAAGTTCATTGCTCTTTTGTCATCAATAATAATGATCTAATTTTAAAGTAAAATGTTGCATCCAGTTTGATAACAAAGAGATTCATCTCGGCACTCACTGCACTGTTTCACAGCCCTGACTTGTTAAATTGAGTTAGCTACTTTTATTACATAACTCTAACAACCGAGTTGATCACCTCAGTATAATTAAATATGCTTTTCAATAAATGTATTATATTTATAACAAATGTATTGTAAATAGAATAAAACATATGCCATATTTGCTGTTTAAAGACTTTTCTTGCATATAGTAGACCCTAATATATATTATTTGATGCTTTATTCTGTTAATATGGAACATGTATATAAGACATTAAACATTTTAACAAGTCTGTGAGTAAATGGATGTAAATATATTTTACTATTGCTGCTGTCTTAACTCATTTCTTAGAATTTCATAAAAGAGTGAATGCCAAAAACGTAAAATTGGTTTGTGAAATGTCACAAAATGTAAAATACTACAAAAAAAGTGTTTATTTTGTTCTTCAAGTCAGTAATTTAAATATAGCATGACTGAGTTTAAACAGTAATTTGCACAGAAATTGTCATATCTGTTCTGGTTTTTCATCTGTATAAAATATACAACTACAACCCTAGACAGAGAACAAAGAAACATAAGTTACATTATTTATCTTTCATAGATATGTGACATTTTCAGACATGTTAGTAAAGTTGGTAACAATTGCATTATTTTTTTTATGAGCTATTATTAAATTGATAGGTCCAATAGAAAAATACACAATAAACATTAAAAAGTCGAGATCTTATTCACTATTAAAAGGCAACTAAAGCCTCAGAAAGATTTAGGCTAAAAATGATGTGCCTTATGTATAGGGCTTATTACAACAGTAATATGTATCTTCCTGGCACCTTCAATTCACATCAAAATGGGAGCCAGTCCAGGTGGGCCCAAGCCAACCCACTTATATATGTAATACGGAACAAAATTCAAGACCACTCACTGGGAATTAACCCATTTTATTGCAGATAAAAACTACGTTTTAGGTGGCAGATATCTCCCTTCATCAGTTATACATGTACGCCTGATGAAGGGATGCATCTGCCACCCAAAATTGTCTTATTACAACAGCTCATAAGTGCATCCCCCCAATAGCACTGAACACCAACGCCTGTAAAGTTGCCACTGGAGGCAGATCTCTTTATTCTCTATCTAACTCTCCTTTTTTGGCTGGCGTCCCTGCACATGCTCAATCAGTACATTTCAGGTACTGGGGAAAAATAGTTTGACTTAAAAATATAAAAAATAGTGTTACAAATGTTAAATAAATCTAAGGTTTACCCTAGATCACTGCTCTGAGGAATTTGGATTGTGTGTAAGAAAGCTGCAGTTTTATATGATATATTTAGCAGAAATGAACCATACCCCTTCTCCACACTGCAGAGCTGGTTACTAATGTGCTATGAGACGCCACTATAGACGGCAATGGTTTCAGTTCAGCAATGCAATGAGCTAAGGGGTTAATGACTAAAGTCTGAATTGTTGCATAAAGGTGTGAAGTCACCAGCTAAAGACAGTTGCAATAGACTGCTACTGTCACAGTCACAACTTAATTATGGGAATTGTCGCTGTTGCAGATTTGTTATAGGAATCCACTGTTTCGAAATCTTACTTTAGTCAATAACCCCTCTAATGTTTTATCAGCCATGCATTATGTGTTTATTATACATATTCATTTTAAAGTCATTGTGTTTTACCAAATCATTCTTTTATCAGTGAAAAACCTATAATACATACAGGCTGTCTGGATAATTAGTCATTTATGTCTCTTCATAAAACAGGGTTACCTGCAGTGATCAGCTCCATCTCCACACTTAGGGAGTTAGTCATCAAAGTGGAAGCAGTCATGTAGTTCTGTGAATTTACATCTATTCACCACTTCCATAACTTTGTGTATTCAGCAAACTGTATGATGTGGAGAATTCTGTTCCAATTTTACATCTTATGATGGTTACAAGCTTGCACACCTTTTGAATTCCTTTGTGTGTGCATGTGACTTTTGCCTACTTACAAAATGTTGGGGTGTGCCAAAGTAGCAAAATCAAAAACTTTGTTGTGAAACAACAAATCCTGGACAGGCGCTAAAAGTGATCAAGCAATATCAAAAAGAATAATGAATAAGTTCCAAAAAAACTTTATGAATATTGATTGCAGCTCTTTCTTCCGGAGTGGTTTCAAGACCCCTTCATTAAACGCATAATCGACAGGGTGGGATTTTCTAGAAAAAAAGCAGAATATTCATAGTGCAACCCATATAAACTCAAATACTGCTAGATGAGCCCAAATGTGCCAAGATAGATCGTGTAATACACAGAAGATTAACACCACGTGGAAGAATGGCTAGACTGGACTCTCACCAACTCTAGTAGGTATGCAAGCTTGTAATCAACCAAAGGCTGTAAATACATCAACAAAATCCTCTTCAATCGAAAATTCAGACCAAACTCTGGTAGGTATGTAAGCTCGTAATCAACCAATGACTGTAAAAGTTTCAACAACCTCCTCTTCAAT
>WMED01011998.1:0-15001 GCA_019650415.1 Pipa parva
TTCCTCGGTGTACATCTATCTAATAACCTATCCTGGTCCCTAAACACTTCTAGGTCTATCAAAAAGCCCAATAACGTCTTTATTTCCTCAGAACCCTCCGTAAAGCCCAAGTTAACACTAGGATCTTGACCAACTTCTATCGATGTACCATTGAGAGTGTCCTTACATATTGTCTTATCTGCATGGTATGGGAACTGCTGAGCCAAAGACCACAACGCACTACAAAGGGTCGTCAAAGCAGCCCAACGGATAATTGGCACAGAATTGACCCCCATCGAGGACATTTATCGTAAGCGTTGTATAGACAGAACTTGGAACATTATCCTTGACTGTTCTCATCCTAACCAGGACTTGTTCTGCCTCCTTCCTTCTGATAGATGTATTAGATGCCTCAAGTCCCGTACGAGTAGGTTTAGGAACAGTTTCTTCCCAGAGGTTGTTGTCCCCATAAACAATTCATACCCCCTTAAGCCTATATAAATGCTATGTATTATTATTTATTTATTTATTTATTTTATTATATTGCATTGTATTATTTTATGATATAACCACTGTGTTTTATCTTGCGCTGTGACGCAACATCTATGATCCTGTGTATCCTATTGTAAATGCTTTAAATAAGATTTTCACTGGTGTGTACTTGTACACTCCCAGTGACAATAAATCTAATCTAATCTAATCACCCGTCTGTGTATGTAAGTCTTCCTCCTATTTAAACTGTAAGTTTTACGGGGCACGGACCTCCAACCTCTTGTGTCAACCTCAATATAGCACTTAAAGTGATGTATCTTTGTGATCTTATACTGTATTGTTTAATGCAATTTCTCATGTCTATATTTTATTTTTATTCGGAACTGTACGGTGCTGCGTATGTTTGTGGCGCTTTATAAATAAAATTATACATACATACATCATAGGGAAACATTGAGTGGTAATTTTTTTTTTCACACTAGCGTATGATGTGCTGCGCATCATACACTAGTGTGAACCTAGCCAAATGGAGGACTGGCTTAGCTCAGAGAGCAGGTATCCTAGGACAGCCCCTCATTCCTGGAATTCCACTACTAAATGCCAGAAGAGGGAACATATCCAGATGGTCAACACAGAAAATGTATCCTCACATCCTTTTTTAACCAGGTGAAAAAAATGCTGCAGCAAGATTCTCATAAAACTGAGTAATTAGAGTGTTAGTGTAATTGGTGAGATTTGTTGGTACCTGTTCTTTTAGAGTATGCAGGTTCATATAAAGCCATACTCATTTGAATGGACAGTATTCATTTTCTGTTTTGTTGCAGCATGGCCGTGCTGCACAGTGGATGATTCAGCTTGGTGCAGTGGATTTCTTTTCTGAACTTCGACCAAATGTAGAGCCAAATCTCCAGACAATGGTGGATAGTATTTTAGATGGTTTGTTCCTTCTACCTGCTGAAATGCCCTATACCAGCCAAGACACTTCTGAAAAAATAAATTTGTGGCCATCTGAAGAATATGCAGGTAGGGCTCTGTTATAGAATTTTATGTTTGTCTTTTCTTTGACTACAGTGCGTACATTTGTTAAAGTAAGGACTAGGAGATGCTCTTTTAAAAGTCCCCTTTTGGACTCATTCAGTTAAACCTTTGTTAAGATAGAAATTAATATTGATTATTAGTGAAACATAAGTTCAGCCATATAACCTTTAGTAAGGGTAATTATGAGGTTAACAGTACATTGTTAATTGTGCTAAAACAGCAAATATATTAACTTTGGCATCTGGTGCCCATTAATCTACAATCTTGCTCTGTTAGTTGACCAACAGCTCTAACCACTTCCCTTTATTTTATGTCTGGCTTTACTAAGAACAGTAGGTCATAAAATAACCTTAAATAATGATATATATTTTACTTAGGAAATTACCTTGTGATTTATCTTGTGATTGTGAATTATAATTCCCACCCTTGTAAATAAATACTAACCAATCAATGAGCATACCTACAGACACAACCAATAATAATAATATATTTTAATATATTGTAATGAATTAGTTTACATGTTTTTGTATTCTTATAAATAAACAATGAGTTCCTCAATGAGCAGAAATGGAGCACTATCCTGGAGGAGTCTGAATACTGAACTTAGTGTCAGTGTGAGTTTCTTGTATCCTGCTGCAGAGGTTACTGTTCCAGAGGTATTAAACGAATTAGGCTACTGTTACCTATAGCATACAAGAGATTTATCCTGAACTAAATTTCCTTAACACCTTCCTTGCTGGGTATTATTCATGTAAGCTTCATATGATATTCTTAAGGCAATGGACAATTCCTTGACATTTTCTACCTTAGGAAAATTATATTTCCTTTTTGCTATCTTGTATGTTAAATCTTATACTGTGCTTGGTTGTTTCTGTTATAATTTCTGTTGTAATCTATAGATATGTCAATAAACTATGTTTTGTGTTCACATGTAAACAGAAAATGTGCAAGAAATACAATATAATACAATACAAATTCAATCAGGTTTGCTACTTATGTAGGTTGTTGACCTGGTAAGGTTAAAACTGCATATTCAATGCAATACGCCTTGGAAAATTTACACTTGATAAATAGCTAAATAGCTGTCGCATTTGCACACAAAGAGGTGCATAACTTTGCTTCTTTTTTAAGCAGTCATATTGTTTGCATATTCTCCATATCACAAAAAAACAAAGTTTGATGAATACCCAAAGTTGGAGGAATATTTGGTATTTAATGATTTTATTATTCATATTACATGGATCTAATGCACCAACTAGACAGTAGACATTAGTCATAGAGAATATACTCATCACTCTTCTAAATATATAGCAATACATTTCTAATATATCCGTAATGTGCTTATTTCTAGTCTTACAACAAGGCGAAGAGTTAACAAATGGATATTTTCAACAAGTTTTATCATTCCAGCATTCAGAGGTTTCACAGGAAGAAACACATGGTAAATTTCATGTCTCTAATTTTACTTCAAAATCATTTGGATTTGTAACCTTTTAAAATGTACCTGTCATCTCAAAACTCTAATACTAATTTAGGTTCTACTAATGAAATAAACGTTTTTGTAAATATACTTGTATAGGTATATTTTTTAAAATGTACCTTTATACAGCGTTTCTCTCTGTCATCCTCCTTGTCAGTCTTCCTTTTCTTTTCTGAGTTGGGTGGGTGGGGCTAAATTATGATTGACATTATAGTTCCTCCAATCAGATCCCGGCTGGATCATGATTCAAGGGTTCTGATTGGAGGAGCTGACGAAAGATGAAAGAGAGAAACACTGTATAAAGGTGCATTTTTTGATACATATATATTTACAAAAACATTTATTTTATTAGTAGAACCTAAATTAGTATTCGTTTTGAGGTGACAGGTGCACTTTAATAATTTACCAAGTATGGGTGGCAGGTCAAGGGGTCTTGCATAATTTTCTTATATTTCCAGTACAATTTCTTACCTATTAGACAAAAGATATAAAAAGTCAGATGATTTGTATACTAATTATGTGCTAATGTTCTTATTCGTAATGGGTAGTCATAGACCCTAAAAATGGTCTTAAAGGAACACTATAGGCTTGTTATCTTTGATCTTGATAGCTATGGCCCTCTCTTCTTCTAGTTCCTGTGTGTTTCACTGAAAAAAGAGCAAGCACAATAAAAAAAAAATCTTCATCGGTTTTGATTGCTTTTGTTCTAGTCACTGGAAATGCCATTACCTTTTTTAATTGTGTGGGGGGGATAATATTTGGGGTAATGATGAAAACATGATTTAGAGTGCGTAACTCATAAGCTAACATTACAATCCTAAATGAACAACCCACATTCTCCAACCCCAGTATCAAGTCTCACAAAACAATTTTACAATTCAAAAACAACTCAGCATCTGTTGCATCTGGAACTGGGCAAGCAATGATGTAGTACATCTGTTTGAGATTCTTCAGTTGGAATTGAGGATTGGATTTGAAATACCTTTATTGCTCTGTACAGCACCATTCTAGTAGACTTTCAGGGGAATTAATTAATAGGAGTAATTGTTTTCTTGAGTCTAATAATCTAGAGCAATCAATCAGCAGTTAACGTTTCATGGGATAGAAGACTGTATTAAAAAAAATAATCTGTGTTTGATTGTTTTGCGTTATTAGACCTCAGTAAACTATTGCCCTTGTTGATACCTTCCCTGTTTATTTTTATACAGTTTTTATTTTATCAACCTAAAAATCCTCCTTCTTTTATCTCCCTGCTGTTAGAGCAAGGATCTAACAGTACATGCTCAGAGGTGTACTAATGGCTAACTTTATGGTGAACCCTTATTTCCTTGCCTTCACACATAGTAATTCTGTATCTTTATACCTTTTAGCATAAACTTCAAAGTTGAATTACAGGATGTAACTAATCTGTGTCTCACATACCTCAGCAAGTAGCTGGATCCTGGTTTGTTGGCAGTTATTGATTAGTGAAGCAACAGAATGCTGTAGAGCACCTGTAGATTCCCACTTAATTGGTACACACAACCAAGAATATTTACAGGGAACAAAAGTAATAATGTGCTCAGCATTTGCTTAAGAAATAAGCTTAATGTTTTTATTTTTTTTTCTAGGTTAAATCTCAAGATTTACTTATTAATTGTATTATTTATTTTATACCATCGTGTAAGCCATAATGTAAATGGAGAAATAAAAGGTGACATGCAAATATAGGAAAGGGGTTAGAGGTTAGTCCTGGGATGTTGACCCAAAATGTCTGAAATAAAAGTCTACTATTCTCAGTGTTTTTACATCATCCTCAATATGACAAACTGTACTTTTTGTCTTGCTCTTCATATAATTTTTTTTCTTAATACCAGCACAAACAGCAAAGCATTATCCAGTTACCTGCCTGAAGTTTTACACTTTTCCTTGGATGCAATTAACAGCAACAGACAAGCATGTGCTCTCTTCAAATGAAAGGTAGTTGTAATCCTTTCTGCGCTATATATACTGTGTATGTATATATATATATATATATATATATATATATATATATATATATATATATATATATATATATACTACACACATATACATTTCACATCTGCAGTTGTGATATTGTGGAAATTATATGCACTATTAAAATGTCCTTTATGCTTTTAAGGAACCCACTTGAATTTGAAGGTAATTTATTTGTAAAATATTAATATATTTTATATAAGTAGAAATTGACTCATAGGTGGAAAAGAGTGTCCTCCAGTCAGCAAGCTTTTTGGTTTGATAATTGAAAGCAGGCTGTGAGCACTCATGTTGGTGTATCAATTGAGGCTTCAGTCTTGGTTATGATGAACACAAGTGGCCTGATGAAAAACATTGCAGAATTCCTGATTTATTTTTTACATGTTTCTTGATTTTATAGAGGATATTTTGTGATGTCAGAGTCTACTGATGTCACAAAGCATTTATTCAACAGAGAATTGTACCTACAGTTGTTGTTGTGTGCATTTACCAGTGACCCCCTAAGCCTGTCATCTGTGGCCCACAAGGACACCAGAGTTTGAGACACCTTTGTTAAAGCAAAAAGCAGTCTCCTCCCTCAGACTGCTTCCTTAACTGTGCACAGAGAAGGAAGCAGGGTTTGGGGGCAGAGTGTATAAAATGTATGCTTCAACTTCAGTTTTTTCTACTGGCAGCCCTTTTACCCAGTCAGCCATGCTGTGCTAAGTTTGTGTGGCAAGACACAATATATCTTTGCAGATGAGTAGACTATAGGCTTCAAATAACAATTTAGCAAAACCCATTTTCTTTAGTTAATATTCTAAAAATATAATTTTCAATGCAAGGCTGTTTTCTGCATGTAGATGCTAAACATTTCTAATCACAAGAAATGCTTTATAGGGAGAATCTAGGCTCATTAGGACCATTCAAGTCCCCAAAGCCTACCCATTAACGAACATTTTTCCATTTCATTGTTATTAAAAATAACATAACAATTTGCAGAAGATTTCTTTTAGGTGCTACACTACTTGATTACAACCCGTGCTAACTCCAATCCCACAGAAGCTGGTGGTCTCCTTATATGGTTATGTAACCACAGCACTAAAGTTTCAGATAACTTCCTGGAAACTGATATTGTGCCCCTGCAATACAAGCAAGGGGTCATCTGGACTTTCAGAAAACATAGCCATGTCTTGGGAAGGCAAGAGGCAAATAGTTTTTGACTCTGAGCAGCAGAATGTCGAATAGATGAAGGATCAGGGTTAGCATTCATTGCATCTGCAAGGCAGCACATTCATAAACATCCTGGAGTCCGTGGGAGCGGAGTTGTGGATGCACTGGTAACCAGCACATCCACAACTCTGCTCCCACGGACTCCAGGATACACTCTCTTATCGAGGCTCGTTTGGCAGACCGCCTCAGTGGATAAGTCGCAGGATATCACACACAAAAAAACCTTAACAGACAGGACTTTCTTCTGACTTTTTTTATTTCTGACTTTTTAAAGGACAACTTTTACCAATATAATTTTTTTTGTTTATTTAGTACATTTTAACTTGTTTTATCATTTTATTGAATTTCATTGTGTATAAATTTATATAACAATTAAGGGTGCAGTACCAAAACGGGGCAAAATCCATATTTGTCCTTATTTTGCATTCATAAACATGTTCTGTAAAACAGTACAATAGTTTCAATCACACTGATTATGGAAAATGTTTCTATTGTGTAGGCTTTGGGAATTTTAATAATTTGATTGAGCCCAAACTTCCTCTGTAAGAGATGTGGTGATCTAAATACCAGTGATGTATAGGTGAATATGATAGGCCATTGTCAGTAGGAAAAATAAAAAAATCAATGGGGTTCAGTCCTTAAAAATGCTCAGCACACTAACATATCAATCACAGAGCCAGAAACTATTTTGTTATCTTTCTCTAACTCAATTTGGGTTTTTAATCTTATTCCGGTCATAAATTATAAACCCTCCTTCACCATGACTGCTTGTTTGTTGCTATAGAAACATTTCATAAATGTATCAGTTTTAAAGGGCTTGTAAAACTAGAAATGGAAAAATTGGATTTCTATGGCAGTTATTCCTATGCAGGACTTGTAACAATGTCATATTTGAAGTTAAATTAGTTTTTGTTGTCTCTCTTTTTCTATTGAATATTGGTTGTTTTGCAGACTAATAGGGCTTTTTGGAGCAATCCATGAATATGTATTAATTAAAGTTCCATGAGAACCAAAGGACCATACAGAGGTTTGTTTACTTAACAGATTACTACAAATGAAAAGCAATAAAACAAACTGCAACTAAATAAAATCAGGGATTCGTCTTCCAAGATAACAGTACTATGGGAATTACTGTCATGCCAATTCAGTTGGGATTCTTGTTTTTCTGATATTATTGGTCTTTTAATGCTTTTTCCTTTCATCCTGAATGTGGCTAATCTTTTCAGTTCTCTAAGAAGCAGTGATCTCAATTTAGCCTGGAGGAGTTGCCAGCTTCTACAGGATGTTGTTATGCAGGATTTTCCTCCTGAAATTTTTCTTCAAAGACCAAAAATTATACAGGTTAGTGTAAAAATCCTGTTTCCCTTATTTTGGAGCATGTTTGTTGTTTAACTTGCATTTTACACTTTTGAGACTATGGGGCACATTTTCTAAAATTGAACAGGCTTTTCAACTATTATATACAGGAGAAACAAGCCTGTATTTAACAATATTGCTGTTTTCCCCTACCTCCTATTTACCAAGTTCTTCAAAAACATTTTTATTTCCCAAAACAATTCTCTACCCTCAGGCTGGCGAAAACCCATTATTCCCTATGGAATTGGTCCTGTCATTAAGCCTAAGTCCAAATATTTCTCCATCAATAAGAGACATTGATCTCAATCTGTAATGGAAGGACAACTCATAGAAAAGCATTGCAGAGTGTTCCCCTATTAACAATATATTTCGAAGGGGAAACATTTTTATCCATCCTTTGTAAATCAGGGGAATCAAAAAGTACAGGGAAACAAAAATTGACAGTGAAAGGGAGAGAAATCAATCAAAATGGTTGAACTAGTCTTAGTAGATATGCCCCATGTAAGTAACTAATTGGGGTTTAAAATGAGGGGTGGTTTAAGTGATGCCAACATCTTTGTTGTAAGATTTTCCTTTAAATACACAGTTTAAAAAATTATTTTGTTTTGAATGTAAACGCAGTCATTTAGTTCAATATAATTTTACTTATGGGAGAAATTGAAACCATTGTGAAATGTCAGTATAAATCTTTCTGCAAATAATTTTCCTGAATGAGATGAAAATGACATATGCAGTTTTTGGTATGCTTATTAGAAAGTGCAATTTTATCTTTTCTCTAATGTATATTATGCAGTTAGATGAGTCTTAAAGGATTAATAATTTTGAAGTTTATACAAGCATGTAGAAAAGCTATTTCGCACTAACAATATAACTGAACAACATGCATACCTGCCAAACTTGTAATTTTGTTTGCATTTCAGAGCCTCTTGTCTTTACTTGGGCTTGCATCTGAAAAAGATGGGCAACAGCATTTGGCTTCACAGTCCATGTCATGCCTGTTTCAGTTATGTGCACTGCTTAGATCAAGACTTAATTTTCACAAAGATCCAAATTATTTAAGTACAAAACAAGGTAAGACTTAAGTAAAGTCATCATGCATCTGGCCTTATTTTTCCCAAAAACTCCCACCCACCTCCAGGCCTTTAAATACCCCAAAAACACACCTCTTGAAGTTGGCTTGCCCTGATACCTTGCTTCTCAGATAGTCTTTCTTGCCTTCAACTGCTACTGATTTGGGGGTAATCTGTAACAGTGGTACACAAGTCTTTCCTTAAGTCACATTAATGGTGCATATATATGGGTAGCCACACAGCAGCACAGATCAATCTCTTCGAATTTCCCATTACTTTAATGGCACACCAGCTGACACCTGCTCTGTGAATATCCACAAATATGTACCATTACATATTTGGCCTTAGGACATGTTTAAGAACCACTGCTCCATAACACGTCTTTGAGAAAGCTTTTTCCCAAAATCCATAATTGTCATTATATTCCTGAATTGCACTAAAATAACTGATTGAGCACTTCATACCCCACTAAGAAGCCTGTGCTGGAAAAGTGTCTTCTCCATATTTATCCCTATTATATCATTCCCCATCCAGTTTTTAAAGTGCACTTGTCACCTCAAAACTAATACTAATTTAGGTTGTACTTATGACATAAATGTTTTTGTAAATATATTTGTATTTAAAAAAAATGTATCTTTAAACAGCATTTCTCTCTCTGTCATCTTCCCTGTCAGCATACCTTTTCTTTCCCGAGTGTCAGGTGGGCTGGGCTAAATAATGATTGACATTATAGCTCCTCCAATCAGATCCCTTAAATCACAATCTAGCAGGGATCTGATTGGAGGAGCTATAATGTCAGCCATCATTACCTGACCCAGGAAATAAAAGGCAGGCTGACAGGGAAGATGACAAAGAGAAATGCTGTTTAAAGCTACATTTTTTTTTATACATATATATTTACAGAACGTTTATTCATTAGTACAACCTAAATTCATAATAGTGTTTTGAGGTGACAGGTGCACTTCAAATTAAAGCTTGAGAAGGCAGAACCTTTTACCTCTCACAGTTACTATTTTACAATATTTTTACTGTTGTATAGTGACGGAATATGATGTTGGCAATTCATAAATAAAGGTTAATTATTAACATTACTATAGCCCAATGTACTATGTTATAAGTTTACAAGCATTTGTTCCTTATGTCTGTTTTGCAGAAGTAGTTTCCCATAATTCCTCTGGGTCTTATATTCATGATGTTCATAGAACTTCTAATTCCCAAATTCCTTCTCCTGAGAATGAAAACCTCCGGCCTTCTGTTGTAGGTCGTACAAGTCAGCGTCTTTGTGGAGATGGACAAGACTGGGATGCTGCATTATCTGGGTAATCTATCAGTAATAGTATATTTTTAATTAAACTGTTAACTCAGAAGTTACACAGTTTGTTTCTTTACAGGTACTGGCTTTTTTTTTTTTTGTATAAAATCCTTCAGGGAATTTACTGCCCCAAGATATTTCAAGCATATCATTTAGGTATAGTGAATATTTATTCCTATCCATTAAGAAGTAGGACAGTGTAGATATAAACAATTAGAATTATATTATGTTCTCTTTATTTGCTAAATCAAGTGGAAATTGGAAAATACATTTTCAGAAGTTGACCCAAATGTGTCCAGTATTATTAAATATGTTGTGGATTCTTGATACTACATTTCCTTTTTTTTTTTTTTTTTTTTTTTTTACAAATTATAAAATTCATTGTTTAAGGCCACAGGAAAATAAGTTAATTATATGATCATAATGGAATTGTATAAATACATAGACAGACCAATAAGTAATGTATAAAGGTAAAACCTAGAAACATACTTATATAGTTATTTTTATTAATAGAAAATTAGATGGGGAAATGATAAAAAAATAAGAGGGAAAAGCAAAAGGATAAACAAAAATGTGCAAACTAGAAGTTGCTTTAGACAAGACAGCATTGAAAGGATGTTTCAGGTAAGACCATATTCGGGACACTAGGCTCAAACAAAGCTATAGGTGTAGGGAGAAGGGTACTGCAAGTACTCTCCCCCACTACCCCCCGCCCAACACACAGACACACCTCCTACAGCCTTTGCTTTTCTAGGCCATGCATTTTGAGAGTGCTGTACGGAAGACTTCCTTTCCAAAACACAAGATTTCCTAGATCTTCAATGGACACAGAGAGTGTCCATTCAGTATATAAGGGTCCTCAGGTTCATGGTACCCACTATCAGATCAATGTCAAAGATTTGGTATTAAGAAATATTTTGCTGTTCTACAATCAGGCGTAAAGCGTTAATAAAAAATTGCTTTTGCAACCTTTCAAGTGGAGACAGCAGTCAAGCCCATGGAAACTCAGGGTCCTCCCATCGATCCCCAATGAACATAGGACATTTGGACTTTACTGAAGCGGAAAATGAGGATACTCTAGAGATGCAATTTCAGCAGTTAAGTCTTCCCCACTATTGCATTTTACTTTTGGAAACTGCTGTACCACTGCTGAAATCAGGTGGGTTCAAATGATATCCCCCATATTTATACTTTGGACTTTACTAAATACTTTACATTCATTGACCTTGAAAAAAAAAAAAACAATATTAACATTTCATTATGTTATCTTAGAAATAAATGAGCCCAATTTTTTTTTTCAGAAATCAACTTTCTTTAGTTGTATCTTTAGTTCAAATGCATTTTAAAGTTGACATAACAGCAAATAATTTAACTAACACCGATCAGGGTGTTAGTTGCAGCAGTCTGAGTCCTGAGTCAGACATTGGCACCATAACAATTTGGGACTTGCTCAGTGTCAAGCAATTAATTTTGTAATGAAAAGGAGAAACTCATGTTTATGGGTAATACAAATAGTCTTAATCAAACAAATTTATATGCGTTGTTTAATATTTTTAGGAAAACAAAATTATTGTGGAGATATTAAATATAATTAACCCTTTCGCTACGGGGGCCAGAGCATACATTGTTAACTTGTCGCAGCGCCATAGCCCGTACGGAGCCAGATAAATCATGGTTCCGTATCATGGTTCTGCGACATAACCCGTACGCGGGTTCCATGTCATGGCGCTGCGCCATGACACGGACGTGACTGGTATTTCTGTGTCATGGCGCAGCGCCATGACACGTAGCGAAGGAGTTAAACCATCTTTTGTCTATTCATCACTGCTTCAAAAGCAGTATCAATCATTTAATTTTATTTTAAGTCTAAAAAGGTCAGAACCTGTTTAAATCTACATTCCAAATAGTGTTTAAACAACATATAAATTGGTATTTTAAAACGAAGAATCAAATTGAGAGATTTGGGTGCCTACAGAGACACAATGAGCATGCACTGGCTTCTTAAATATGCTTAAGGAGAAGGCAATCAGATTTCACAGTGCTAGTAAACTGCTGTTGTTTGGGTGGAAACTTAAAGGAAATTTCAGCCTCTAACAATTATTTGCCAATGTAAATGGCACTTTTAAATACATTATTTTTGCAATATTTATTATTACTTATTTTCAGCACTTATTAATTTATAGCCACTTTGATACAGAAGCCCCTCCTCCCTCACCTACTTCCTCTCAAGCTGGTCAGTTTGGAATGCCATGCCTCTGAATTTATCCACAGACTTAAGAATTAAGAAAAAAAGTTTGATGCGGTTGTGAGGCTGCACACCTGTAATATTTTAATTGCTCAGAATTCTAAAGCCTTTCAGTCAAGTCTCTCGCTTAAAATTCCAAACAAAACTACTGAAGAGGAAGTAGGTTACAAAAAGAAGCAGCTACAGAATAAATTGTCTGTATTTAGAAAAATAGATGAAACTAAGTAAATAATGTATGCTGCAGAAAGAATGACACATGGACAATCAAATAACTGTCGGCTATTAAATTGTTAGTTTCAAATTAATTTTATATTTTAACTTTTACTATATTGTTTCTCAATCGGCACAAAGGCAGTTAAATATTTTATGCAATCTGGAGATGTTTGTGTAGCTGTGTATCTATTTATCTCTAAATTAGACATAATAAATGTTACTTGTGTAGTATCACTGTTCAGTAAATATATATATAACTGAAACTGATATTCCATAATTACATATACCAACTTTAGGTATGATTTATTGATATATATATGCACAAATAGCTAACTTGTTCTAATTTGAAACCATTCACAATACAATACCGCAAATTAAAAGTTTCATTGCATGTACAGTATATTTTTAGGAGTCTGCTATTATTTTAAAAATATTTATTTGTAGGTTTGAAGATTTTTCTTTTCCTTTTTCCTTTACATTTTGAAATGTACAGACAGGAGAAAGCAAATAATGCGCCTTCTTGAAATGCTGGGAGAAAACCTGATACTGCTTAGTGAGACCATTTCAGAAAATGTCTGGGAAGATGAAAGCCTTACTGGGCGAGAACTGGTGAGACAACAAAATTTTGTTTATTGCAAGAACACTACATCCACTAATTGCCTTCCAGGAAATTATTGCATTTCTTTTTTTTTTTTTTTCCCCCCATAGCAAAGGGCTTTGTGTTTGCTGTGTGGATTAGATGACCAGCTATTGCACACTAATTCTTACTAAATATAACTTATTAAGGTTAGTTTAAGGAAAAGATGCACAGAAAGCATTGTTTGTGAAAGGCCTATCCAGCAGTGCACATCTCCATGGAAACCACTGAAGGCAAATAAATGACAGCCAGTGTCAATAACACCTTTATCTCCAAGATTTTTTTAAAGGTTATGCATGGGCAGGAAAACAACATGATCTTAATAAATATATATATTTCCCTCTTCAGTAACATATAATACAATTCAGCTTCTTGTGTGATTTGTGTTACAATAATAATATTGTACATTTTCTTTTTTTTTTTTATTATTATTATTTTTCAGAGACGTAAACTTTTTTCCATCTTGGATGCACTTGGGGATGCTATATTGTATCATAAAAATAACAATGGTTCTGAACAAACCCGCTCTTCTCTTATGAACCACAGAATGGCATTTATCAGCATCTCTCTTTTTACAATGCGTCTGCTGCAGACCATTCTCCCTGTGGAAAAGGTGAGAAAAGAAGAAAAAAGCTTGAAAAAAAAACAAAGCTGTTTTAGACCTCTTTCATTACATTGTTTGGCAAGCAGCAACACTGCTAATCTCTTGACTACACATGACTGCTTGAGATGCAGGGTAATAGACTACAGGCCTTACCCTGTAGAAAATTGCCTTATGTGTTCACATGTGCAGTATAGTGTACAGAGGTGTCCTGGGAACAAAAGTAAAGATTGTATTTACATTTATTAAAATGCATCTTATTACATGTACTGTGGCATAAGCTTTCTCAACTGTACAGGCTATTCACATCTGTACTTATGAAAAAAGCAAGTTTAAGGAACAGAATACATTCATTCATTTCTTGGTTCATTAAAAGATTTACGGTTTCCAATTTAATGCTAAAATACAGATTGCAGCTTCACAACAGAAAAGTATGCAGAGAATACAAACTTTTTAAATACCATTTGCAGTTTAGACGGGAAACTCTATACAGTTTTAAGCTTGTAAGCACATTATTTATTTTTTGTGTTTCAAAGTATGCACATATTTATAGAGTGTTTTCCAGTCTGTAAAATGGGCCATTTATGGTGTTATATAAAGGTAGTACAAGAACTGTTCTCAAAGTTTTACTGTACTTAACATAGTAACATAGTTTATAACGCTGAAACAAGACACAAGTCATTCCAGTTCAGCCTATTTTCCTGCAATGTTGATCCAGAGGAAGGCAAAAAAAAAACAAAAACCCATGAGGCAAGAGCCAATTAACCTCATATTAAAGAACAAATTTCATCCCGTCTCCAAATATGGCAATCAGAATAATTCCCTGGATCAAGATCCCACCTCCAGTTACTGTATCTATTACCCATAATAATGGATGTTACTCGGGAAGCTCTCAGCATTACTGGCTGGGGAGACTCAAAGCACATATACTTTGAGCTCCCGAGCCTAGAGGTACGAGCAGTCACATGACCGCACGTGACTCTAGGCTCGAGAGCTCAAAGCATATGCACTTTCAGTCTCCCCAGCCTGTTATGCTGAGAGCTTCCCAAGTCAGTTATAGGGGAAGCTGTTAACATTACTGGCTGGGTAGACTCAAAGCACATATGCTTTGAGCCTGCTCAGTAATAAAAAAAAAGTGGGGGGATGCGCAGTTTGGGTGGGGGGATGCACAGTGTGGGGAGATGCACATAGTGTGGGGAGATGCACAGTGGGGGATTATGCACAGTGTAGTGGATGATGCTGTGTAACTTGATAATGCTAGTGCACATGCACATGAGATTTGGAGACAGGCGAGGAGAGCCTGCTTGTTAAGGGGCATTCCTGTAGTGTTTGAGTGGCAGTTCAGACAAAAAATGGCAGCTTCTATGT
>WMED01012000.1:0-15001 GCA_019650415.1 Pipa parva
TTTCATGATTGCACTATTTCAAATTATTCTAATTCGTTGACCAGCACTTGTACACTTAGGCAATTGTATTAAAATAAAACGCTTGTTGTTTCATTATTTTTAATATACCATATACAGTATAGTATACTGATACAAAATAAATAAATACAAGAAAACATGTTTAAAAGTGTTGTATTTTAATAACTGCCATGCTAATCTAAGTGGAATGTTTTCTTTTTTTTTAGATGTTACTGGTCCTTTAATTAAAATGGAGAAGTAAGATTTTTAATTTAGTGGTAACTTAGGTAGACTGTGAACACTTGTAAATCACTACAGCCAAAAGCCTCCAAAGCAATTTTCACCATGGTTGGCTAAGAATTTGCACCTATTTAATTGTTTTGCCTAAAACCTTACAGAATATTATAGTTCCCATGAATTTTGCTGTGGCCAATGCAAATGAATAGGGAACTACTATCTAAGCTCATTCATAAAAATATCATTGCCAAGATGGCAAAGCTTGACTCATTTGTAAAATGTCTACCAACATATGCAGGTATAAAATATCTTCCTCTGTTTCAGTTCCCACAGAAACAGTATATCTTTCCCCTGTTCATATACCTGCACAATAAGCTTTTGTTTTAAATTTTGAATTACAGATATTCACACTATGATTCATACATGTATACAATATCTTTTTGAACAGATGTGAGCTTTGTTAAAGGAGAACTATGGTGTCAAATGATACTTACCTGATTGATCTAGCTGCAACACACAAAGATCAATCTGGGCATGCACAGCTGGTTAATTTCAGTGAAACTCGGAAGGGGGCAGATCTATGTGAGGGACCAACATCACTCATATAACCCGGATGCAAGGAGGAGTGGCAATGTGTTCATCTGACCATCCTGGGCTGTAGACCGTCAAATGAATACTGATCTATTAGCCGTACGATTACTGTATTGTGGATAGATCGATCAGGTAAGTATTAGTTGACAAGATAGAAACATTACATGGATTTACATTTTGATAAGAAAGAATCATTTTCTCTCAGAGTATTGACATTTTGACACATATTGAATTGCTCCATGTGGTTCTTTGTTTTTTTATCATGTAGTCAGTAGAAAAAATTCAGGCTGACTCTGTGTGCGATAACTTATCTCAAACATTCATGAAAGTGGAACTGTGTTATTTTGATGCTCAGAAACATATACAATTATACTTGTATACCATTATAATAATTACATAACTAAGGACTGGAAATAAAGAGAGAAACCGCAAATTAGATAGATAGAAACCTCCCTGTATGCTGCCCAGTCCCACAACAGTGGCAAACTTTTGAATATCTGTTGGACCTTCTGTAGAGGAAAGGTTGAATTAAGAAATGGAACTCAAGCAAATACATACATCTAACAGTGAAAATGGTATGATTTTACAAGGTAAATGAACTTCCCCTTTAATGCAATATCTACTGGTTTTGCTGCATATGTACATTTCTTCATTTTTCTTACCTGCATCTACTGTATTTCGGTGGCAATGTAGTCATAAATGAGACCTAGAATTAGAATTTCATAATAAATAATGGAAAAACAAATGAAATGTAGTACGTCAAAATGTAACATTTTTGCATTGCCAATAAGTCTGGGAATCTAAGTTTAAAAAAATCTACATACAGTACATTTTATTTCCCTTTCATTTCACAATACAGTGTAGATGATGATGTTGAGATTGCCGACATATCCTGTAATTACAAGTGACAAACTCTGAAAAAGTTTTCTGATGGCAGATACCTATATTAAACATACAATACAGGACAAGCTTGAAAGAAAGCAGACACAGTTCTGTCACTTATTATATCCAATAATTTGAAATAGAAATCTAAAAAAATACTGAAAATGAATGTTCTCAAAATAGAATTCTTATATTGCTGATGACATTTGAGAAACAAGAGGATTTTGGTTTGCTCAATCCCTCACTGCGACAAAAAAGTAAACATAACGATATCATGTAGACAAATTTGGGGTGCACTATATAGGAGCCAAACAGCGATAAGAAGAAAATAAAGTGCACTCACTCGATTAAAATCAGAGAAGTTTAATCCAAAGTTGCGTTAAAAATATCCATAGGAAAGTTGCAAAAGATTAAAACCATCAGGATATCATATGGGCACCCCCTTGACGCGTTTCGTGCCAGAGCGCTTATTCATAAGTCATGATATAAGTATGACATCCTGATGGTTTTAATCATTTGCAACTTTCCTATGGATATTTTTAACGCAACGTTGGATTAAACTTCTCTGATTTTAATCGAGTGAGTGCACTTTATTTTCTTCTTATTGCTGATGGCATTGCTGGAAAAAAACTAAAAATAAAACAAAATAAAGTCCATTCCTTTTAGCATAACTTTATTTCATGTTCCAGTGTATTATGAAAGCTGACTGTGTTACCTATAGGTAGACTCCAGTGGATCTTAATATAACTACAGTATACAGTATATTGGTAATGCACTCCCCTACTCAGGACGGAGGGGGTAATTCAGGAAAGAGCGAAGATACCTTGCGATGCTTCTCATCAGTTCGCTAAGACAGGTACGTGATCCCTGGTCTCCTGCAAGCGGAGATCAGCGAACGCTTTAAAGGTACTTCCGCGAGGCGACTTGAGTGGTCGCAAGGCGAGCTGAAGTACCTTTAAAGCATTCGCTGATCTCCGCTTGCAGGAGACCATGGAGTGCATACCCGTCTTGGCGAACTGATGAGAAGCATCGCAAGGTAACCTCTCTCTTTCCTGAATTACCCTGAGAGTCAAATTCCTATTACTCTTATCAAGCATTTCACAAAGAAACAAATCAAAGCTCTTTTGATACAATAGGACAATTTCTAAACACCTAATAAGACACCTGTAAAAACTTTTTATTTTATTAGAGCTTCAGTAGCACCAGATAACTGTAGTTTGATTGTAACACCCCATTATTGATGAACAGTCCTATATATCAAGAAATCTTTCTTTCCTCACTGCTGCTGGTACTTTTTGACAGTAACATGTAATAAATGCTGTCGCTGTGAAGGGGAATATAAGGAAAATTCAAATGTTCAAAATGTAAGAATGTTCAGGATGTTATGAAAATGTTTTTTTTTTGTTTATATAGTACAGTTGATTGGTTGACTAGTTAAGCTTGTTATTGCATCATCTAAAATGATCAGCCCTTACATCTGTGAAAAGTGGATTCAGAATGAGGAAAGACACGCACCGTGCATCATATCACAGTAAACAAGAACAGAAGAAATATATTTCATTGTCATATGTGAATGAATTCAAAATTGCAAAATGTATGCAAGTGCTCCTAAAGCACTTACAGAGACAGTAGAACAAGTACTCCTCCTGAATGCACAAGTAGTTTTTGTGAAATTGTCTCTTTTTCTTGATCCTTGCTTGAGACATTTTTAATTTCTTTATTTTATCTTTTCTTCAAGAAATCTGTGATTTATTACCGAGCTTTCCAACAAACAATTAAGTTGTGCTTAGTTAAAAAAAAAAGTGTTATGTTTATTTAGTTCAGTTATCAATATTTAGCAATATCCAAGTCTGGGGACTGATGGTCAATTAGCTATTTTAAGCTCTCCACAAAAGACAAAAGAGATTTCCACTTAACAAGGTGAAAAGTACCAGTTGGCTGACATCCTCCAAAAGGATCATGAGATATCTAGGGTCTAGTTGGAAACTATATCTAGATCTTTCTCTAGGCCTGTATCCCTCCATTGGGAGAACTGTAATGACCCATAAAATAAGCACAAAGTATTGAGGAAAATAGTTGTAAATATGAGAGAAATTAAAATGTACCATTTTACACATAATGAAGTTTGCTTTATGACATTTTGGAAAATATAGTTTATAGACCATTTTATTTCTTGAGATTGTGGATTGTTAAAAAAAAACTCTTTATTGTTAGCAAGTATTCAGTGGACTTTATTTTATAGATGGTCACCTAAAAAGAAAATATAATCCAATACATCTCAATAGAAAACCATCAAGCGTTTCAGTTTTTAATGTAACTTAGTGCCATTTTTCATCAATTCACAGACTCACGCTCATCTCCCATTTTAGTCTCTGCACTGTAAAGATAAAAAAAATCAATTTACATGGACCACTGATGTGAGACAAGACCTTTGAAAAGACAGGAGAGAAATTCAGAGTTAATTTTACAGTATTTATCATATTGGTTCTACGAGGCAATTTTATCATCATGCATTACTGATTTACCCTATGGTCTTTGGAACAGAGATGCAAAGAAATTTGGTTTATGGTAGTCAAGTAAATTATTTAATCACAATTCACTAATGATGTGATAAATTGAAAGCAACCACCAATAGAGATTTACTTCATACAATGCATTCTATCATCTGATTTGTATGCATTAGTCACTGCCTATGCCTAAAGGAACATAAAAAAATTAGACTAACCAACCAATCTGTTTTATATGCTGTAGAACATACTGAATGAGTCATGTAAAATTTTCAGTATTACTGGGACAACTACTTAAGAGTCTGTATGTTGTACCTGTATTGTTGTTGTGGGTTTTCTATTGTTTTACACATTCATAACTTTGTAGTTAAGTTTAGCTACAGAGTAAAAATGCATCCCTTTATCCATTCCTTCTAGTTCAATTATTATTTATGTAACAAACAGTAGATGTGATCATGTGATTTGGAAAAATATATTTCCAGACAAATTTGTGAACCCCCATTAGGCAGCTGGAGGAAAAGGAGACTTTCATAGGAGAACTCTCCAACAACTGCAGTTGTTTACTGAGGTCTACTAACCCTGATTGGTTGCTATGGGTTAACAGATCTCTTTAAACGATTGTTCATGAATTCCCTGTCTATCTAAATCTTTTTCACAAATTGTTTCATTCAGTAAAATGATGCAAGATCTCACTTTCAGTCATCATTACAATTAAGAGTACACAAAAACAAAAGCAAACTAATGTTAGCTAAGACACATTCAATGGAGTGGTTTTACTGTGCTGCTATTCCATGCAGGTAACTAAACAGCATATAACATCACTGTTAGGATGTTGAGTAATCAGCAAATAATATAAATGATGCAGAAGCTTAGACATTCAGTTGCAAAAATGAAGCAGTGTTTATTTTCCACGCAACATGTTTCGGGTCACACCTGAACCCTTTCTCAAGTGAACAAGATTGCTACACAGAACAAACAATATAAGCAAAAGACTCTGCCCATCAATTAACTCCAAACCAATGATGAAAAGTCCAGGGTGGGGATTGCACTAAACCTCTCCCACGGGTTAAAGTCCATAATGTCCATACAATGTTAATGCTGAAAAATTAAGGTACTGCTACAAAACAAGCCTACCTAAAAGGCCTAGGCACGTGACAAATGATATGGTCTAACTAACTAAAACAGTACATGCAATGACTAAAATATTTGCTAAATCTAATGAGCCACAGTGAAAATACAGGGTTACTTACAGGTACTCACAACAGTGCAAAACAGGAGCATATAGTTACAATCTGCAATGAAAGTAAAACACGGGTTAAAGAAATGGTTGCAAACTCCACATATCATTCATATCATAAGGCTATAGTGATTCTAAATGATCAATCTATATGGCATCTCTCTGGAATAGCAATTTTCTTGTTGCCCCCTCTACTTTGAATTTGTACCACCTCCAAAATTAACCATCTTAGCTGGGAGATGTTATGATCTTTCTCATGGAAATGCCTATATACTGGGGTATCAGTATCAATGTCTTTCTTAAAATTCCTAATTTTGCCTTGATATTCCTTAATTCTAATTTTAATTTGCCTAAGAAGTTTGTCTTACATAAACAATTCCAAAGGGGCACTTAAGCATATCAATGACACCACGGGGGGAATTCAGGATAGTCCGAAGTGAGGCGAACCTTCGGACTATCCTGAATTCCCCTCCACATCTTTCACATGTTGTGAAATGCTTAAATTTGAATTGAGAGCCTCTTCATGAATGATCTACTTTTTCACCTTTAATAATTGCAGAGCAGCAAATGCAACTAAGACATGGAAATGCACCATGTTTTTTTTACTACCTCTATCTACATCCAAGTAATTAGATTTAAATTCACTAGGACTCAATATATTAACTAGGGTCTGGCCCCAGTTATAGCAAAACATTGGGGCTGAGGTAGTCTGACAACCTTTACATCAGTCTGGAGAAGTGGCTAGTATTTACGGACAACGCTTTCAATCTTTTTGCTTTTATCACAAAATTTAGAAACAAAAGTCAGCTGACCCATATTCTTGTTCAACTGATTGCTTGGTATTAACAGAGATTCCCTATTCATAGTTTCCACCTCTCTTTCTACTGCTTATAGCAAATTCATGTCATAGCCCCTATCCTTAAATATCTTTCTTAATTGGGAAGTGCTAAGCTCATAGTTCTTTCTACTATCTGTGATGTGTTTAACCCACATACATTAGCTTTTGGGGATAGTGCTTTTAATCCCTGAATAATGGAAGCTGTCTGCACTTAGAAATAATATTTCTATTGGTTGGTTGACTAAATAACTTAGTTGATATTCTGCCATCACATATACTGAGGTGCACATCCAAAAAAATTTAAATAATCTCCACTAATTTCAGTGGTAAATTTTCTAGTTCAGTGAGTAAGGTTAACTCTTTCTACCATATTAATAAATCCCTTACTATCACCCTTCCAAATGACCAAGATGTCATCCACAAACCAGCGATACAGTAATATACGGGGTGAAAACTCATCTGTAAGAAATATAGTTTTCTCCAACATATCTACAAATAAATTGGCAATGACTGTGCAACTGCAGCATCCATTGATGTGTCTTGGCATTGCCAGTGAAATTGTTTACCAAACAGAAAATTGTTTTTTTCAGTACTAGACCAAGACAGACAATCAAGTGAAAAGTAAACCATATGCTGAGGCAAATTAGTGTCAAGTAAATATTCCTCTATACACCTTAACTCTTCCTCTTGCGGTATAGAGATGTATAGTTTGTTATATCAGTATTACATAGAATAGCATCAACTAGAACATTTTTAATTGGATTTTAATTTTGCTTATATTGTTTGTTCTGTGTAGCATTTTTGTTCACTTGATAAAGGGTCCAGGTGTGACCCAAAGCAAACTATTTTGTTCAGTTGTTCAGTTATTTAGAATAGGGTATATGAAGGTAGTTAATATAAACATAGACAAAATTAGGGCTAGTAGTACTACTTTCAGTATAAAGTATAAATTAATTCTAAAACTGATGGCGCCAATAAAATTAGCTGCTATTTATTAGCCGAAGAAATACACTTTAGTTACATAGCATGTGCAATACATTCTAGAAGCAAATGCTTCATGGCAGTGTCCTGATGCTAAATGTGGCTCTGAAGATAAACAATGCCTGTTTCCCTCTTTGTTTGGTAGGATCATCTTCACATTAACCATTTTGCTCTCTAAATCATGCATGTTTCTATCTGCTTTAAAGGGGAGGAGAAATAGGAGAATGTGTCAATATTCATTATAAAGAACAAAAAAGGTTGTAGTCTAAACATAGGAAAAGCACGGGTTTCCTCAACTATAAAACTTTGCATCTTTGTATAAAAAAATAGCAGGTAATTTTAGTTGCAGTGTAAAAGCTTTGTACTGTAGATTACATATACTTTCTTATTATACTATATACTTAATTTCTGTTTAAATGAGTGCTGAGGGTACAACATAGACAAGTTGTCTTTGTGACTGAAATATATCATCCCCTTAACTGTTTAATTGCATGGGCTGTGTCCCTCTATACCAGTGATGGCTAACCTATAACATACGTGTCAGAAGTGACACGCGGAGATGTTTCTGCTAACGCATGTCATGCGTTACCATGCTCTCAGTAGGAGAGATGCCCCGCCTTCCAAAAATTATGGATTTTTCTCAAAGTGAAACACCACCCAAGTTATGCTTGTGTTTTTTATGAATTTTGACACACCAAGCTCAAAAGGCTGGCCATCACTGCTCTAGACTATGCTTCTGCTTTCCCTGCTTCACTATATTATAACATGAGAAACATGCCAAAATGCAAGAAAAACTGCTACATGCTAGCAATTTTGACAGAAATCATCCTGAGCTAGAGATATGATAAGTTATATAGAGGATACTGTACCCCTTTATATATATATATATATATATATATATATATATATATATATATATATACAGTATATATAATTACAGGGAGTGGCTCATTATCTTTTATAATACATGTGGCCATTTTGGAAAGCAAAGTAAAATATATTTAAACCTTGAAGCCTATTTTAGAAATTAATAAGTATTGTTACTGAAAAAACTTTTTCATTCCTTTTCTAGATTTAGATCTTCCTTGTGTTATTGTATCACCCAGAATACTTTAGTTTAAGGCTCTAGTGTTATCCTGTAGTTTGTTTAGACTACAATTGTCATGAAGCCATGTCACCCACAAAACAGTATCAGTGCAGAAGAACCACTTGATGATCATTTTTTTTACTTAAACTTAGGTACTACAGTGATACTATGTTTCAGAAATTATGTAGGTTATTGTCTGTGTTTCCCATGATCCCCTGTGAATTATTTACTCACTGGAAGGGTACAGTGGCAGTTTGAGGGATGCAGACGCAGTTTATAGAAGAGGTTTGGAGAAGATGAAGTATCTGCATATTTAAAAATTATGTTTGTGATGTCAGAACTAGCAATTTAAAATGTTATAATTTACAGGAAGTTCCATGCACTTCCTGTATGTATAGTTATGTAGTTGTTTCATAACTGCAATGCTCTTTTAAAAAATCCTTCAGTAATGTCTCCCAGGATACAGTCCTTTTCCCATGGAGCATGTAGCAGCACCTATTGCTGACTAGCTCTCCCTGCTGAGCAGGATTTTTGCCATTAACCTCTAGAGGCTAAACTCAAATGTGAAAGGTTTAAATCAATTCATAGATAAATATACAATACTATTATAGGGGGAAAACACAGACTATACCTTTGTCCGTCACATTTTACCTTTTCTAAATCTTTGATGCCCCTTCTTACCCCAACCTATAGCTATAGACACTAAACCTGGCAAGTGGAATAGAACATCTTAATGTACCAAACATACACATTACAAATGTATACCAAGAAATCCAGTCAGAGCACATTGAATTCACTTATAGTTTAAACCAAAAAGAAGTTATTGAATTATAGTAAGTACCCTATTTTACTTCAGACACACCAGGAGATTATTATCAACTCAGACAATCTTGATAACCTGCTATAATAATCAGTGTGCTCATTATCCTAATTCCTTCTCAGTCAGGCTATAATAATATTAGCATAGAAATTACAAATTTTGCCGCAGCAAAAACAACTGACTTAGTTGATTTAAATACAATGTACATTGATCAGTCAAAACATTGAAACCGCATACTTAATATTGTGTGGGTCCCCCTCATGCTGCCAAAACAACTTTAACCCATATTGGTATGAACCCCTCAAGACCTCTGAGGTGTCATGCAATATCTGGCTTCCAAACAGCAGATGCTATAAGTTCTGTAAGATCTGTATGTCTCAAGGTGGGTCACAAATGGCAGTTATCATTAATGAGCTTTGGGAACCTATGACCCTTTTGCTGGATCAGTGGCTGCCCTTCCTTGAACCATGTTTGGTAAGCCATTTAAAGAAACCCATAAGCATATTTGTGGCATATTTATGAAGATAAGAAAAGGTAAAAAAAAATGTTGTAGCTGCTACCAGGCACATGGGAGGGAGGGACTCAGAGAAGTCTTTCATCTGCTAAAAACAGTTAATTTAATTGCTCAGTTGAAAATTCTGCCTTAAGACCTATGCTGGTGTATGTATGCCACTGCTGACTGCAGTAACTTGCCTGCCTCATCTGTTGTCATGTTATAGTTCCTATGTGGTTAAATTATGTTGTTCCCAGCAATGACTGGTTATTACGTGGGAATAAATCTACTTAATAATATTGATATTGTTTTATTATTTGGGGTTTGAATGACTTTCTTTAAGTTTGTTGTCCTACTACACACACGTCTGATTGAAACTTGTTTAACTTAATATTCCGATATCATCAGTTATGTCTAGCTGTTAAAAGGCAATCCTTTGAAAGTTTTTTTGCCACTCAGCAGTATTGATCTGGGTTGACTTGTGTGCACAATAAAATAACTAAATACCAGTAATTTATAAGATTTTTGAGACTGAATAATCACTAGAAAGTGCACCTCAAACTGGAGAGCACACAACCATTCCAGAATTTCATAATATCATGGCTTGTCAGGATACTGTTTCATTTAATGACATGATGAATGATATTTAATTTTATCTCAGCTAGGCTAGTATCATATAAATCATGTACACATCAATTTAAATTTTTTAATTACATTTTAAATAACTAGTATTTTATATCATGGGATCTTCTAACTTTTCTATGTGATTACATGGGTTGTAATTAATTATTTTTGCAACTTGTTGTCCTTTTTGTGACCATGTGACACCACTGATGAAGGCTTTAGGATAGAACTGTGCAAACTACGACTGGCCCTTCACACTCCTAATGCTGGCCCACGGCAAGATGTAAAACCGTCAGCATTCTAGACATGCCCGGCCCTCAGCCCTCTGAAGCCATCCGGGCCATTCATGAGACCCAATGGCAAAAATAATTGCCCGTCCCTGCTTTAGGAGTATACATTGCATAGTCATATCTAAATGGAGAAACTACAAGTGATTTTATCCAATACAGACAAAACAAACCATTTACATGCAGCAAAAAACAATATGGAACACTATTTTCTGGCCTCGCTCACCTGATTTATCAATTATTATAGTTGGAATGGCTGGTGACTTAGCAACCATAAACTAACAAAGCCCAAAATGTATTTTCTGCCAGCAACACTGAACATACTACGTATCTACAAGAAGGAGGCGCAAGAAAATTCGAGGGGGTCTCCAAGAAGAAAATGAAAAAGTGACCTCTGCAAATGAATCTTGTACAGTACAATAAAATATCTGTTAAAATAAATACCCTATTTCTCCTGTATATCAACATATTATCATTTCAGTTTTTACAAATGACAAATCCAGTCATGTTACATGTTAAAATGGCTCTAAATACCTTTTAATAAAACAATGTTGTATGTTGATATATACAATAGGATATACAGTAAATGCTTTTAAAGTATATATCAATTCCAGTATTATTACAGTACCCACATAATAGTATATTTAACTTATCTTTTAAAAATAAACTAGCAACCTTCAAATTGTTTCTATGCTACACTAGTTTTTGATCTCTGTAACATTACATATATATATATATATATATATATATATATATATATATATATATACAGCAAAAGTACAGCAATACATATTATTTTTGTTTTTTTTGCTGCATTTTTTAGCATTTTGTGTAAACTAATTATGCCCTCATCATTAATCACATAGATAAACAACAACTGCAAAATTAGATTAAAGAGCCTTAGATCAGATGAAGGAAAAACAATCAATTTCCCACAGTAGATAAATAAGTTCAACGTTTCTCATTTTCCCTTAAAGAAAATTAAATCCAGCTGCACTGACAAACTGTGTACAACAGCCTTCTTTACCTGTCGGGTTTACCTTCATATTTAAATGGTTCACAGCCGGACAAGGGACTTTCACATCAACACAAGAAAGTAAAGGATGTAAATCATACAACTTAAATTAAATGCAATGGTACAGATCTTAATCCCGAGGATTATTACTGGGGTATTCTCTAATTCCTGCTTATAAATACAAAAAAATATTAATTAAATTTTCATTGTGTTGTTGGCATCTATCACAGACCTAACATATAGCACCTAAGATAAGGTTTCCAAGTCATCTGACACATGTATTGCTTTAACAGGTCTATTAGTTAACTCAACTACCAACAAGCCACAAGGGTGGCATAGGGCAAAATCACAATCACAGGTTTCTTTAATCAAGTTCCCTTGTTTGACGTGATGTGATTGTAAAGGTAAACATGAAAAGGACCTAAATATTTGGTTTGCCTAAAAAAAAATCTCTCTCTCTTGTAGGACTTGAGATAACTGAAGGAAGGACACAACTTAACCTTCATACTTTGGTCACACCTATAGGCAAAATATTGGCACCTCTAAGAGCAGTTTCAATATTTAGGGCTGTTTTTTAAGACCAGAATCTCTTTTTATCTATTATTTTCTCTATTTTTTTGCTATCTGGATATCTGCTCAATTATCTGCTACTGTTTTGTTCTCTGAAGGTTTTAAAACTGTTGCTCTCTCAATCATCTTCATCTGTGACGTTACATTGAACAATGCCTTTTTCTTATATCATTTTAAAGATGTCAACATAGCTATCTGCTACATTGTACTATATGTCATCAGAGGAAGAAATGATTTTTAGTTTCATACATTGATCTTTGGTACAGCTTTAAACACATTTCGGGTATGGTAAATTTGATTGCACAAAGTAGATTATTATGTTCCATTGGTTTCCTAAATCCAGCAATAACCAGTTTCCTTCATTCATACATTAAAATATTGATCTCATGCGCACAGGACATCAGTATGTGCATAATACCATTTGCGAAGTGAGCCGAAGGCTTCAGAGCTCACTTCGCTGAATGGTGAATTCCCCCCATAATCAGACCCTCCTCACTGATGTCATCCACAAACTCATTCAAATAATGAATTAGTGGAAGAAAGTTTCCAGGAAAATACATTTCTCAAGTTTGAATACAAAGATTTTGCTATCCCTCTGATGTCCCTTGGAGTTGACAGGTAATGTTCTACTCAAATGTATTTTAAAAAAAAAAGTTTTCTTTAAGATCACTTCTAATCAGTTCTAAAATGTAGTTCAGGACAGATTAAGCGGTTTCACTGCTTTTTAGTTTATGTTATGCTTCAACATCAGACACCGACTCCTTGTTCCAACTGAGCAATGGTGACATCTACAGCAGTATCAGCCAATACTCAGTACTACTCTCTGGGAATTTTGCCTTAACTAAAGCAAAAACTTTTGATGTAAAAGTCCAATTTTTTTTTAAGTATCTTTTCAATGAGTTCTCTCAAAAAGTAAATTTATGTTCTGTAGAAAATTATTTTCAACATGTATCTGGACATCACTACAAAAGATGGTTGAGGTTTAGAGGGGTTTATTCACTAAGGTGCGAATTCGACTGTTGAATTTGCAAACAGCGGATTCCCATTGCAAATCTGCTACAATTTCCCCATTGTAAAGTTGCGACAATTTTCCCATAATAAAGTCACGGCTGCGGCAATATTCTCATTATAAAGACGAGACTGCGACAATAGCAGCCTATTGCAACTGTCTTTATCTGGAAAATTCGCACCTATACGCAACAATTCGGACTTTAGTGAATAACCCCCTTAGTCTTTCAGTTCCTCTGCCTGGAACAACCACCACCTTCTCTATTACAGAGAATGCAGTTGAGGCAAATAGCAGCAAGGGTCCGTTCTTTCATACTTTTTCCTACGATGTTTTATTTACCTTGCCTAATTCCTTCCAACTTTGATATTTCATAAAGTATTATTATGCAACTGATATACTGTATGTTCTCTTTGTAACAAAGTTAAACAAACATTGCGGTGCAAGATTTTGAAGATAAACACACTAACGTGGATTTATGAAGTGGCCCACTATCCAAAGAGGATACAAAAAAAAAACAAACTCAAGAGCTCACAATTTTAAATCCGGAAATCCATGTATTACTGTTTCATGTGACAACATATTTTTTATTTTCCTTAGGAAAGCATTAATAAATGGATATTTTTTACAATGATCCAGTGGTAGGGTGGCAATAAAGTTTGCCTTTATCTGTTTTGCCTTATATTTTTTTTTTGTGCTTTGTGTTTGCATTTATTTTGGCCAGGGTCTCATATAAAAGATAGCCCCTGTTATTAGTCAGTGAGTTCCAGGGAATCTTATTTTTGTTCATTATCCAAAGCATGAAAGTTTCCCTAATCTTTTAAGAATTATCTGACAAAGTCATTATATTGTAATAAATAAGCTTGAGAATTATAATGATAAAAAGGATAAATAGGAAGAACAGAACAAATTATGAACCTTCTAATTGTTAGGCATACCAAATCTTACCATCAGACTGATATCAGTTGGTTGCTGTAATTTGTATAGCAGTAGACTACTTATTCCAGCATTGCATTGCACTGCAGTGCTCATTGCATGGTAAAACAACCCTTGCATTTTTTTCTTCTTACTATTTTACCTACAAAAACACTTGCATTAAACTGTTGGTAGAGTCAAGCAAATTAACAACTTGTAAGGCATTTTCATATACTGAGGGAAACAGGGATGGGAAAGAAAAAGACACTGCGACTCTCCCAAACACACTTATAATGTAATAATGGGTGGGTGCTGGGTGAAGTATAATTTAACAAGCCAAAAAAAAGGGGGGGGGGGATAGAAGAAAGGAAAGCTGTGACCCACATTCACAACCAAGTAAAGAATTAAAAGAAAATATTCTTTATTAAGTACATTAAAATGGCTAAAAAGTAAAGCCAACACAGACACAATCAATTAAAAAAAGCCTTTGCTGAAATCACTTATCTACGTGGAAACAGAACAATTAACAGCCTAACAGTACATTTTAATGGGAGGAACTCCCAAACAAATAAACTGAGTTAAGGGTAAGTAAATAACTAGGTGATAAATCCCAAGGTGGCAAAGCAACTATGGGAAAGGACTAGAACAAGCAATAAATATAGTTATGGAGTAAATGTGGATGGTGCAAATATCAACCCTGTAACCTCTGTTCGTTGCCTTGGAGTGACTTTTGACTCTGCTCTTTCCTTCTCTAAACACATCTCTTCCACTGCTAAATCTTGTCAATTCTTTCTTCGCAACATTGCCAAGATCGGCCCTTTCTCTCTCGCTCCACTGCTAATATCCTCTTGCAAGCTCTTGTCCTGTCTCACTTGGATTACTGCAATGTTCTTCTATCTGGCCTTCCAGTTTCC
>WMED01012001.1:0-13354 GCA_019650415.1 Pipa parva
ATTATTCTGTCCTTTTTACTTTGAGTGCAGTGTTCACTCTCATATCATAGTATACATTAACTTTTTTTTTTTTTTTTTTTTTTCTTCCTAATTGCACAGTTTTGCTTAAGAAACCAATAAATAAACCTTTCTTTTTAATTGGTGCATTCTCAAAACAGTTCCTCACATTTTGGAGGCAAATGTGTTACTCTAGCAGCCTCTATTTATTGAATCCCAACAGTGTTTTTTGTGAGGTATCTTGACTAGATTGGGGTTTCCTGAGATGTTTGTGCTTTTCTGCTAACTTGCGCTTCATGGAATTATCAAGTGCTTACTACTTCGCTCAGGGGGTAATTCAGGAAAGTGCAAACTTACCTGGCGATCCTTCGATTCACCTCGCCGAGACTGGTATGCGTTCCCTGCTCCACTGCATGTGGAGATCAGCAAACGCTTTAAAGGTATTTCAGTCTCACAAGGCAACTCGAGTGGTCGCAAGGTGAGCCAAAGTACCTTTAAAGCGTTCGCTGATCTCCATGTGCAGAAGAGCAGGGAGCGCATACCGGTCTCAGCTAGGTGAATCGAAGGATCGCCAGGTAAGTTCGCACTTTCCTGAATTACCCCCTAAGTGTTGTCTGATTGCTCTGTTGCTAGAATTGGTAACTTTAATAGGAACTGGCACAAATAATCCAGTTCAAAATAAGTCACCTGGGTGTGAACACTTTTTGTTTTCACTTGCAAAGAACTGATTCTTTTGAATATGTTCCAGTTTTATGCATACAACAATCTTCTCTTCCGCTGTGGCTGTCTAGAAAAGAGTACAGTTATTAATTTTGCTGCCATATATAATTTTATCTATGTGTCTTGCCTATATTAATCACATTCAAATAACCTGATTGCTTGTTAATATGACCCCAATGCACATTTTCACTTCTGGCTATAGTGAATCACATGATACTTTTTTTCTGCCTCCTCTTACATAGTCTCAAAGGCCTTCTGTATTGAAATGTCTAGGTTTCGATCAATAATCCTAAACCAGTTTTCTTGCTCTATGTGCAGACAATCTACTGATTAGGACTCGATTTGCTACTTTAACCCATGCATAATAAATTATTTATAGCCACTAATTTGGCCAATTTTCAACTCAAGTTAGACCAACAACCCTGCCACACAAACCTTCCCACATTATATGCTCTGTTAAATGCAGTACAGAGTACGTTTAGTAGTACACATTTAGAACATATAGCCCCTCTGAGTTGAAAAGCATTGCCCCAATAAGTCATTAAAGATGATTGTCTAACTCTGCAGCAAATGTGTATTACATGCTTATGATAATAGCCAAATAACATTGATCCTGAAACTATTTTTTTTTTTCCAAATCTCTAATTTCTTATGGGAAACAGTATAGAAAACTTATCATTTAGATTACACTAACCCCATTTATTTGATCTAGGGTACTACCTGCCACCTCTGTATATACTGGATTCATTTGCAAGACCTTTCTCTTTTAAAGGATATGATAATGTAGTTTATTCTTGGAGTGATACTTGAGTGGGAAAATACTTACCAGTAGGTCTTTTATCTTCCAGTGCTGCTAACCTGTATCGTGCTGATATATTCTGCTCTTGACAAGCACTGTGATCCTCTTCGCTGCCTGTTCCTGTGTGTTTTGGTAAATAGAGCAAGAGCAGTAGTAATTTTACATCTGCTACTGCAGTTGCTTTAACTTGAAAAAAAAAATCAAGCAGGAAGTGAATAGGATCACATCTCTGTTCAGTGCAGAATAGTCATGCTAGTGAGAGCAGGAAGCAGTACTGGAGCACAAACCACTATCTGTAAGTATTCCCCAACCTCCACTCTTAAGAATCACCCCTAGTGTAAATGAGCCTTTAGTTCTCATTCAAAACGATACTGGTTCTTTGATCAGTTTCGAATAGCTACAAATTGTGTGGCATGCAAAAAGTCATACCCCATTCAAAAACTAAATGTTTAGAATGCCTGTTATACACTGACAGAACTGTCACTTTCTTTTATAGGAGAGTGAAAATGAATTTATCAAAACCTGCAGTTAGTATGAAGAATATAGTATTAAAATTGAGACCTAACTGACCTGAATACATTGAATAATTATGATTTTTTTTCATTTTGTAAAGGCTGTTAAAACAAACAAACAAACAAAAAACTAATGCACATCAACCATATGCTTAATCTAGGAAAGCCTCAAAAGAAAACCATTGGGCCAGCTGTTGAAGAGTACTGGGTTGGAAGAGGTGCTAAGCCCAAATTCTCAGAACCTGCATATTATTTGCAAGATCCAACCCAAGTCAAAGAGCAAGGTACATGTTAAGTATTGAGGATATGACAAGTAAAAACAATATATAATAGTTTGGGGTGGTGGATATAGACTTAAGTCCAAAATGCAAACCTGTTACATGACATGGCTGTATTCTATTTTGCTGCCCCACTCCACAATCCTCTTGATTTGCAAAGGATCACAAAGGGATGTAACCAACTCATCCATATTTTAAAAAAACCTATAAATGTTTAACCTTCATAAACACTGTCATTTTGTTGGTAAGTATATGCAGTCTTCATAAAATACATTTTACAGACACAACTTTCTGAATTTGTTTGGGGAACTCTGTTTTACTGATAAAAACAATGATTTGTTGGATACTTTCTGATCGCTACTACCTTGTCTCCATGCTAATAACACTTCTTATCCTACATAGTGTGGGGGTGCCTCAAGGTCCATGGCCCCCTCCTGTTCTTCCTGTAAACAATTTCCCTGGGTGATGTCATCAACTCATTTGGGGGTTTATTCACTAAAGTCCAAATTGTTGCGTACAGGTGTGAATTCACATGCTAAAGACAGTCTCAATAGACTGCTACTGCTGCAGTCATATCTTTATAATGAGAATACTGTTGAACTGGCAACTTTATTATGGGAAAATTGTTGCAGTCACAACTTTAAAATTTGTTGCGGTCGCAGATTTGCTAAGGGAATCTGTTATAGAATTCAACAGTCGAATTCTTACTTTAATGAATAATCCCCTTGGTCTTAAATACTACCTGTATACAGATGACACCCAAATTTACTTATCTGCTCTTGCACGAACACCTGAAATGAAAACAAAAATCTGTCTCCTGGTTATCTCCTCTTGGATGACATGGCACCATCTCCAACTAAATCTTGATTAAAATTGAACTGCTTTTCCCACTTAAACCTGGTACTATTCCTTCCATTTCAGTTGCTGTGATCATTTTCCCTGTTAATTCTGTATGTTGTCTTGAGGGGGGACTTTTGACTCTGCTCTTTCCTTCTCTAAGCACGTTACTAAAAACTGCCTATCTTTCCTTTGGAACATTGCCAAGATCCATTAATTTTTCTCTCAGGCTACTGCCAACCTCCTCATGCATACCCTCGTCTTATCCCGTTTGGACTATTCCAATGCCCTTCTAACTGGCCTCCCAATTTTTTAATCTTTCCCCACTCTAATCTATTCTAAACTCTGCTGCTAGAATCATTTCCTACTCTCCCCAGAAGTCTCCCTCCCAACTTCTGTCTGTTCCTTGGCTCACAGTTAAAGGGGCACTATAGTGCTGATGTAACTGCACATATACATATAAACTCCTTTATACTAAACCAATTACTGACACAAATTAATGTGCGAAATTTATTAAAATCGGTAAAATTACCAAAATCGCGAAATCAAAGTTTTTTTTTTTTGTTTTTTTTCAGATATCGCGATATTGAAATTTTACAGATATCGAATTTTCAGCCATTCTGCCATTGAAATCAATGGTTCAGCCAAAATTTGGTATCGCGATATCAGTAATATCGATATTGCAATATCTGTAAAACTTCAGATATCACGATATCGGTAAAAACTGTTTGATATCGATGTTATCGCTTTTAATAAATTTCGCCCAAATAGTAAAAAAGGAAAAAAAAAGTTTAGGGAAGAAATAATACTTGCAGCTTGTTTACCTTAATTAGGGATGATAATTTTCATGAGAACTGACATTTCCCTCCCCCAGTCCTTTGTTCTGCAAGTCAGGCAACAGGAGAAGAAAAAACTGTCTGATTACTATTGGTTAAGCAGTCTGCTGACTTTTTGACTGCATAAATTAAACTGGAATACAGGAGATTACAGAGGGAAAGCTGACTTGTGCACATGTAGTTAGTAGGGCAAAAATGTCTGGCGGGAGGGTACCTTTTCATGGAAAACCGGCCAGTATACATCACACACTCACATTTACTGGTGCGGGAGTTTATCTGTGCTACCGACTCAATAATTCTGCTTCACATGAAACTACTGGGGAGAAACACTTCTCACATAGTATAGTACTGCATATGTAAAGATGTAATTTGACTATAGTTCCCCTTTAAGAAACATTATTTACAGGGTCCTACTTTTAACATTCAAAGCACTTCACTCTGTTACCACCCCCCCCCCCCACGTATCTTCCCTTGTTTGCTTGTATACGCCTAGCCATCAATTCTGCTCTTTACAAGGCAACATTCTTGAGGAACCCCTCACTAAAGACCACCAATTCTTTGTTACTGTCAAAGAGCCAGATGTGGCCATCAAGAGTCTTATCTGGCTCAAGAGCCATAGGTTGCAGACCCCTGCCTAAAAAAAACAAACAAACAAACTTTGTTTAAATGAAAAATGTTGCTCAATCCAGTGGGGGTGCAGTTTAGTTGACGTGTTCATGCATCATTTATAAATCTACATTGGTCTGGAGAGTAAAACAATCACCATCTGATTCTATTTGTATGCCTTGTAAAATGTATGTTATGACTGCTACAGTGCATTGAGCTTGTTTGACGTAGAGGGATAATTCTTTGTTATGCCAAACATGGGCATATCCCTATTCAATTTTACTAAGTTTAACATTACAACTGAGTGTCCAAAAAAATATGTTTAAGTCACCAGTTTGACATCCCTGGAATACAATATTGTAGTGATGCTTTAGTTCCTGGCTATGAAAAGAATATTAAAGTAAACGTGAATAAGAATAGTTTTCCGTGATATAAAGCACTGACTTGCATACTGGCCCTTTCAGTCTATTAAGTTAACTTTAAGTGTGTGTGGTGTTTTTTTTTGTTTTTACATCGTGTTAGGCAAGCCTCCAAAAAAGAAAGGAGCTAGTAAGACTTCTAAAAGAAAACAAATTAGAATTGATCCAGAAGAAATAGAAGCATGGGAAATTCCTAGATCCATCTTGTACAGAGGTATGTAATGAGTGCATTAAAACTAAACTTTTTCAGATATGACTTGGTAGCAGTCCTGTGAACCTGTATTTGGCCACAAAGGACCCAAAGTAGAGTTATTTTATTAGCTGGTAGCAAGCTTGCACTCTAGTGAAGAATGACTTTGATGTGTATTTTTTTTTCTTGCAATGCAGCCAGTCACCCATTATTTCATGACCTATTGCAGTTAATACAGGGCATTGCAAGATTTTTTGTTGGCACACAATATGAAACCCACCCCCCACTACCTCATGGAAGGCAGAGGGTCAGTAATGATAATACTTTGTGTTAAGGTATAATTAACTTGTCATTTAATATTGTTTTCTTCCCTTCCTCCATAGGCCATGCATTGAGGAAACGTGGCACCAGAAAGAAGTAGTTGAATGGCGAATAAACTGTAAAAATGTTTGTATATATTTATCTTAAATTTTCTGTGTATTTTTGCATGTATCCAAGGTTTTGCTCCTTTTTTAAGAAAAAAAAAAGGGGGTCCTATCTTCCCACTCAGTTTGTGTGTAACCCTATGGTATATTGAGCACTTGAAGCTAATGTGAAACTACTAAATATTTAGAAGCTAAAACACTAAACCTAAAAGTTAGATTGAAGAATATGAAATTCTATAAAGAATGCAAAATTGAAATGGCACAAGATGAAAATGCACTTTAACACTGTATAGCACTGAACCCACAATGTATTGGCAGTAAATAAAGGTAAAATAAATTTGGAATTAATGTATGTAACACTTAGGGTGTGAAGCATTTTGTTTCAGCTATCTAGCTACTGAAATCCTCACCGGGGTATGCTGCAGCTGTTAATATATCCTAACACACATACACACACATATGACCTTGATCTTCATTCTCAACCTCCTGCTCTTAAAAATGTAGACCCTATCCAAGTTTGTAATCAAAGAAACAAGAGGAAATGGTGGTTTTGAAAAAAAAACAAGATTAGAATAATGAATATCTTTGCATGAAGAAGCCCTTTCATTTTAAGAAAAATTAATCTTCTGAAGATGTGATATAGGACTTTAAACATATGGTAACACTGGACAACATAGGACAATTGAACATTCTAAACAGTCTTGATTAAATAAGCTGAAATGTTCAAAAATGGCACTTTAATTCAGGAGTCCACTCCCTTTCTCTGGTGCACGGTAAAAAATAAATTATAGATGAACTATAAATTCCTTTACTGTTGCCCCAGACGGTTCTGGCCATGGCTTCATGAAACATCCCCCCCCCCCCACCCCCCGAAGTAGTGTCAATGTATAAAAGTGTGGATAGGATGTTTCTAAATCATTTAGAGCAAGTTTAAAGACAATTGAGTATAATTTATAAAGAATGTCTTGAAACAAACACAGTAAATTTTGTTTGACTCGCTGTATAATATCACTCGCCCCCTTTAATTCAGAAAAATTTTGGAATTTATAGCTGCTTACAGCTCAAAACCCATACAATCACTTACTGCTTCAAATGGAGGTAAGTGAAACAGAAAATGGGCAGCAGATCCAAAAAACAAAACAAAAAGAAAAGCTCATTGCAAGGGAGGTATTCCACCACAAAAATGACAAGATGACTGAGGTGGGGAAAGTTAAGATTGATATGCTTGCTATTTCCTGTTGCTTCATAGCGTAATGAATTACACACATCCCCCTTGGTGCCCACCAACATGTGAAACAAGAAGAAATGTTATTTTGGGAAAATGTAGGTTTGATGTGAAAACGTTGGGGAAATAATGATCTCACATGCAGCCCTTATGCTTAATGTTTACCTTTTTCATTACCTGGCTTATTGTAACAGAAAGCTTAAAGCAACATGTACATTTAACAGTAGAGTGTTATGTCCGTTTAAATGAAAACACAGATTGGCATAAACTTGCAGCTGCTGCTTTAAAACATAACCCCTTGCTGAGTAAAAGAATTGTAGATGGTTTAATTAAGTTTACCATAAGGTTTGCTGCAGCATGCTCTTTGGCTGTTTGGAACATACTCATTTAAAGAGAAGTGACCACATACCTATAATTATACCACTAATGTAGTATTTAGCGTAGTCCTATTATAATATATTAGACTCTCATTAAAAAACTGTGTCCCTTTACGTTAAGTAATTTACCTATTTAGAAAATAACAAACTGTTTTTCTTGTTTGCCTGCTGCTGTAAACTCATTCTCACTTGTGAAAGTGAAACTGCTGGCAGAATGAAGCAATTACAGCCAGTGATAAGCTGTAGCGTCCTGCCAGAACTTCTATAGTGATGTCATAGGTCAGGAATAGCATGCTTAATGTATTCAAAAGGGCTGCTGTCAGTGTGCAAACAGTGGGACAGTATAGAGACTACAGTGTTATTTTGGATTTTTTTTTAAAGGGGAACTATAGTCAAATTACATTTCTACATGTGCAGTAGTATACCTTAGTGAGAAGTTTTTCTCCCCAGTAGAGGTTTCATTTGACTTGGAAAGATTGAGTAGGCAGCACTGAAACTCCTGCACCAGGAAGTGTGTGTGTGTGTGTGTGTGTCAGAGAGATGTGTACTGGCCAGATTTCCATGAAAAGGTACCCTCCCCTTGGACATTTTTGCCCTACCTACTACTTGTACACAAGTCAGCTTTCCCTCTGTAATCTCCTGCACTCCAAGCCTAATTTATACAGCCAAAAGGTCAGCACATTGCTTAACCAATAGCAGTCAGGCAGCTTTTTCTTCTCCTGTTGCCTGACTTGCAGGACAGAAAGAGGAGGGGGAGGAAAATGTCAGCTCTCAGAAAAACTAATTAAGAGGAACAAACAGCAAGATCAAATTTTTTTCCCTAAACATTTAACCATTTGTGTTAGTAATTGGCTTACTATAAAGGAGTTTTATATGTATGTGTACAGTTATATCAGCACTACCGTGCCCCTTTAATACCACCATTTAGGAGGAAGATAGGTGTACTACTCATATGTATTTGTATGTAGGTACCTTTAGCGCTTCTTTAAAGCAGGAACTTTACTTGCACAAATAGTATAATCTGTTAGATTTTAAGAGAATTCTTTATTTGACTTTGTCAGATTTGATAGCTTTATCCTGAGTTTCTAGTCACATTATTTTGCACTAGTCCCTAATCAGGGCACACCTGTAGGAGACAAAAGCACACTGAGTACAGGATATACAGAAATATGGAGCTGCCAAACTGACAGCTTCAGACATTTGTCTTTTGTCTCATAGGGCTACTGTATATTTGGGTATGTTTTGCAGTCTCTTTCCATGAGGTTGAGCATTTATCAGCTGAAATAAAGAAGAACTAAACCCTAAAAATTAAGATCTGAAGTATTTCTTATCTCAGCACTAGAATATGCCTAATACTTGTACAGTGATACCTCAGTTCTCAACCACAATTCATTCTGGAAGTGCAGTTGAGAACCAAAACAATTTATCCCATAAAAAATCCGATCGCAGATTGACTTGTATTGATACTGCAGGCGAGGCAATGGCTCATCTCATGTGTTAGAGTTCCAAATATTTGTCCAGATTCCAAGACAAAATTTTCTCGAATTTCATGGTTGAAAACCAATTTGTTCGAAATTCAAGTAGTTTGAAAACCGAGGTACCACTGTATAAACAATGATTCATAGTAGTTTCTTTAAAAAAAAAAAAAAAAAAAAAACTACAAAGAGAAATGCTGGTTAAAGAACTAAACATTGGCTTAATCCCTTGATGATATTGATAGATAAAACCACAATAATGCTTAAAGTAAAACTCTAGTCTCCTACTAAATTAAATTTGCTCCCTTCGAAGCCACCTATTTGGTTATTTCTGCATGCATTATTTCAAAAGGACATGGCACAATTTGTACTTCAGCCCCTGTTGTTTAAAAATATATATGACAGATATAGAAAAATTACCAAGGTGAACATATGTATAATTATGATTGTAACTTAGTGCAATGTAGAAAAAGCACAGCTTGACATTTACGTAAGTGAATTTTCTAACAAAAAGAAAATATACAAAAAAAATAGGCAGCAAATAAAAAATAATTGCATACAACCATTTTCTAAATATCCGTAAGGATTAGGACAACATAAGAAATTAATTGCATTATTACAATCATTCTAAAATATGTACTAGTGACCTTTTAATACAAGTAGTGTTGGTTGTCCAGCGTAATGCATTTAATGAAGTTTGCATTTATTTTAGACTTTATGAATAACTTTTCAAATTATGACCCTTTGTAAACATGCTTGATAAACTGGCTTTGCCAATACGAAGAAAAACAAAACAGTGTCTTTTATTGCAACAAAGTTTATGTAAAGCTGTTCAACAAACCTACATATTTACCAAATATTAATTTTATGGATATTTAAAAGTGCACCTGTACCAATGAAAAAAATGTAAATATATGTATTTTTTAAAAATGTGCCTTTATACAGCGTTTCTCTGTCATCTTTCATGTCAGCCTGACTCTTCTTTCCTGAGTGTTGGGTGGGCGGGGCTAAATAATGATTGACATTACAGCTCCTCCAATCTAGCAGTGATCTGATTGGAGGAGCTGTAATGTCAATCATCACCCGACCCAAGAAAAAAAAGGCAGGCTGACAGGGAAGATGACAGAAATTCTGTTTAAAAGGTACATTTAAAAAAAAAAAAAAAAAAAAAACTAATTTATAAAACGTTAATTTCATTAGTACAACCTAAATTAGTATTAGTGTTTTGAGATGACAGGTGCACTTTAACAACCCACTATTCATGAAAAAAGGAAACTTTAATGAAAGATATCACAGAAGGACATACTTAAGCCTTCCAGCCCTGGTCTTTGGCCAGTGTATAAAATGTGGAACAGTGTTCCAACAGAAATAAATGGTCACTGAGAAAGTACACCTACCAACATTACCGAATGTCTCAGCCAATACTTCACTGCACAAATTATGGATCACTCTATTTTCCAATAATTACATCCGCACAACCAAAATTATTGCAGTTTATGCAAAGAATCTAAACATTAGAAATAGTTTCCTGAACAAATTCACTAAGGCTGATTTCAATCAAACTGGCTCACATCCCACAGGATGCATATCACTGCCAATCATATGGTTGGGCTCCAACCATAATTTTATAATTTGGCATTTACATCATTAATGGCCTCTTTTGTTTGAAACATTTGAATTCAAGTAAAAATTCCAAAACTTTCCAACAGGCCTTACAGAGTTTCTATGTCATGCTCATTAAAACATGCTCAGTCTGAATCGGAAGATTTATCCAGTGATTTGGTTTTTTTCTTCTTTCTCTTCTTCTTGTCCTTCTTCTTTCTCTTTTTCTTCTTTTGTTTGCTATGGGAGTCATCTGAACTGGAACTGGTGCTGTCAGAGGTTGAATCTTCCAGTAACTTTTTCAGCTGCTGGATTCTGCACCATAAAAAAACCTTTATTATAACAATGAATACAAGGTTATATTCAAGCATTGTGGAGGAAAAATATCCTCCTTAAAATGAAAAATGGGCAGAAAAAAAAATACAGCAAAAATATATTTTTTTTTTTTTCAAAAGTAGCTTTGGATCAGTAGCCCATAGAAACCAATCAGTTTGTTTGATTTTACTGGTGTATTGTAGATAGAAGAGAAAAAACAAAAAGGAACTTGTCTGGCTCTGGGGCAAGTTTTGTTTGTGATCTCTCCCATGCTTCCATCCACCTAGTAATGATGGAACAACACAATTTTTTGTTTACAGACCTGAAACTAGGAGATTTGAATTAAACAGCTGGAGACAAGAATGGAAACATTACAACTGGAGCAGCAGTCAGGAAAATAGCAACGTTTTGGTACAATGTACCCTTCCCTTCATCAGGACAGGACTGTAAAAGAAAGCTTGGCTTTAATATATGTGTTGGAAGCAGCATGTATGCTGTCGGCATACCAGGAAACGGAACCGAAGGTAGACATACAGGTGGTGTTTTGACTAAAAGCTGCTATTAATAAACAAACCTATAGGGTGCAGGCATACAGACTATAAGCTTCACAAGTTTATCAAAGGAGTCTCTTAAGGGAGTGGGTAATATCCTTCCTTAGATAGGAGAAAGCCTCTGTTCCCACGGTACATCCGTCGTAGTACCAGAAAAAGCAATTATATCCAAAAGAAGGGAAACAGACAGGCCGGGTAGTGAACTTTCGATAAAAGTCCCTGTGTCCGAAACATGTAAGAGTATACGTGAATAAATCACTTGGTAGTTCACTACCCGGCCTGTCTGTTTCCCATCTTTTGGATGTATAAGCTTCACAATGTCTGCTAGAATAGCCAGAGCAAGCAGGCACTAATCTGATAAAGCTGCACAGTGGATAGTATGTCGTTTTCATGTCTTGACCCTTTATTAACAGCAACATGCATAAACATAACATGGTACAAATAATCCTTCTCGCACGACTGTTTGCGTGGTAGCCTGTCATATGGAAACTCTGGACAATCTAAACCTGGCTATGCATGGATCAGTTTGTTCAACAATTATCATTGTTGAACAAATTATCCAAAATACTTCAAGCGTATGACTGTCACTCAAACTGTACAAAACAGGATTTTATTTATTCTAGGGAAACATAATACCTAATACTACACAGGTTGGGTACTCTGCAGTGATAATTTAGTGGATGTTTTAACTTACCAGTCATTTAATGTATTCAGTACATATCTACATCTATTAGAGAGCAGCATACAGAAGAAGGTAACATTAGGTAAAAGTTCAAGTGTAGCATCTACGCATTGTGCCTATCCGTGCAGCAGCTAGCCCTCTTCAGCTGGATGAAACAGGAGAATTTATATGTTGCATTGTTCAAAACCAATTCATTGAATTTTGAAGATGAATTGAAGTACTGTCGTTTATTTTAGTGACAACATGATTTATCTAAATAATAGTATTTACATTTTCATATAATTGATTTGCTTAAAATTAATGTTATATTTTGTTAGGCAAGCCTGCTAGAAAAGAACAATTTGAGAAGTCTTTTTAGTGATCGTGTATAATTTCTGCCTACTCACAGTTTTCTGCACAGCTCCAGTTAAAGATAAAAGTCCATACAGTTCAGCCTATTATCCCTCAATGTTGCTCAATAGGAGGCAAAAAAACCCCAAAAAACCCTTAAGTCAACTATCCTTATTTTATGAAAAATAATCCCTCCTAACTACAAATATGGCAACAGGAACAATTTCCTGGATCAATAATCCACCTTCAGTAATGTAGTACTTATAACTTTTAATATTTCTACACTCAAAGGCATCCAGGCCCTTTTTAAACTCTTTTCGCCATGACTTCTTTAGGCAGAGAAATCCATAACCTCACCATTCACATAGTAAAGATCCCCTTTTCAATGTTGGTGCAGAAACCTCCTTTCCTCCAGATGATGGCCCCTTTTTATACTTAAGAACCCTGGTACATATAGATCATGGGATAGATCTGTGTATATTTATATTTATTAGGTCACGCCCAAGTCATTTTTTAGACAATAACCCAGATTTGATAACCGTTCTGGTTATGGTAACACACCTATTTCAAGTGTTACTTAATTAGTTGACTGCCTTTCAACCTGCTCAAGAGCTACTATAATTTTTTTGGGTGCTTGAACTCAAAATTGTACAAAATATTCAATGTATGGTCAGACTAGTGACATTTCAGGCTTTCAGACACCCTTCATCTTGTGTCTTTATAAAGTTAAAACATAACATACAAATTTATAGATGTCAAACACCATAATTGTAGCTATAGAATATACACCAGTTGAGCTTCTTATGCCATTTGTATACCAATTAGGAGCAGGGTTATGATGTTACATGAAGGGAAGTGTCTAGGACATCATTGGAAAAGTGTAGCATAAAGGAAGTGTGAGCAAGGGATATCAAGAGAAATGCTTGCCCTATAGATGGATTAGATATGGGGTCTCAAATTCGCGGCCCGGTCCTGTGCTCCACCAGGCTTTTGTTTGCCGGTGGAGTGCTGGATCCGACACAGAAGGAGTCCTAGCTGACTCCCTCTGTGCAAAGAGGAGGGCTCCTGTGACCCGATCGGTCACAGGAGTCAATAGGAACCCGGGATCGCATGTGATAAGCGCTTCCGGGTTCCTTCTCCTCTAATGTGTTGCAGCACGCACTGCCCGCCAATCCTTC
>WMED01012002.1:0-15000 GCA_019650415.1 Pipa parva
ATCGACTGGATACCCGTTTATTGGGAAAGAATTACAGCAGCGAGCGAGTGAATCCCTACACTTTCTACAATCAAACTGCACAATATTTACATGCCATAGAATGGATCATAGAAAGCGATGAATACACAAATACCAAACTAGAACAAACAATGATACCAAAACAAACTATATCAGCAGTACTACATTCATCACAAAAGGACTAGACCGAAGACAAAACCCCCTACTACTTAACACCTATAAAGCTTGGTACAGAGCCCTCAAAAAAAAAATAAACCATCAATTTCCCTTTTTCTTCCACTCTCTTCCAACCACCAATTTCCAATAGGAATGAACTCCATTCTGAAACAATGGAAAAATGTTGGCATCACACAAATAAAAGATATTATCCAACAAAAAAAAAGAAATCATATCCTTTGAACAACTACAAAATCTTACCCTGAAATGACACCTAGCTTACTGACATACTTACAAGTAAAATCATATGTGAAAAAAACCCATAAACAAACTACAAGAAAGAGATCTGTCACACCCGCTAGAGGATATGATTAAACAACCAACATTAATATCCCATAAAAATAAAGACATATATAACAGAGGATGACCCCAGCTAGACCTAACGTAAATGAAAACCGGCATTATACATTGGACCAATCATTTCCCAAATCTTACAATTTAGAATTTGATACAAGCTATCATAATATCTGATAAAGCACTAGTGTCCACAATGTATCATGATCTAACATACAAAATCTTCCATTGGACCTACCTAACACCCATCAAAAGATTCTAAATAGGTCTCTTAACAACATCACAATGTATTAAATGTAAAGCAACAGATGCAGATCTACATCACTGCCTATGGTCCTGCCCAATAATTTAAAATCTTTGGAAAGAGATTCAACAGTACTGCCAAAGATAAACTAAACATACAATTAATTAGACTTCACCGTAGAATGGGCAATATTTGGAATATACAATCCTACTCAAAATGAAACAACAACCAAACACAATTGCATACTATTAACAAAAACTGCTGAAGCGACTAAAAAAACACTTCTTAATAACTGGATATAAACAACACCACCCCCAGTAGAAACAGTCTTCAGCTGAATCAAATTCCTATTCGATATGGATTGGATACATTCAAAAATTATGATGGAAGAAAGAGCAAAAAACTTCTTCTGAATCTGGAATCCATATATTCTCACTCTGCCCTCAACAACACAGCTTCAAATAAAATCCCAATTCCAATATACTTCCTGGTGCTGCATCCAAATCCTACTAGGCAATCAATAAAATACACATTAACCAGCTCCTTAAGCATTACTACCTCACGAGTGCAGCAGTCATACTATTTTTTTTTCCTTAATTCAACAAATGTACAAACACATATTTATAAATGATTAGAGTTACTTTTTGCTTTATTGATTACACAAACATAATTAATACTGAAAATATTATTGACTCAAAAAATCAATAATTGATATGCATGTTAAATCTTCTTTTGTCGCAATAAAATAAATATATAAAATAAAATGAATAATTTACCTGTGCTTTTTTTTCTTCATGATGAAATAAAATAAAAATATGTGAATTAATCTGTACTGTTTACCCTAGTCGCTTAACTTGCATCTCCTATTTAATACAGGGTTAGCTTAATTTGTAATCACTGCCTGTAACAAAACCTTTCTCTGAAATAATTAGTATGAAAGCAATGTTTTTATTTAGTTAAACAGTGTACTGATCATTCAGATTTCTTTAAAAGTGAAATGTAGTGATTTAGTAAAATAAAAATATAAACATAAGGTACTAGAATGGCCAGTATAGTGCAACCAATAGAATTCTGAGGCTAGCCAATGCAACATATATCTTAGAAATAGTGAACCTGGGCATCTTTATTGAAATATGTGTGACTGATTAACAACTAAGGATATTCAAAAAAATACCATATACAGGTAGTCCTCGGGTTACGACGGTCTCGAGTTACGTCGTTTCGAGGTTACGACGCTTTATACGACGCCTCATTCCGACTTACATATGTGCAACTACGTGCAGCGGCAGAAGAATAGAGTCAAGTTCTGTACACTGTACCCCAGTTACACGAGGAAAACGAGTCTCCTGCATGCTATAACACCCTATGATCCGACTTACGTCAAAATTCGGGTTACGACGCCACGTAAGAACGGATCACCGTCGTAAGTCGAGGACTACCTGTACTTACAAACTGTGTCAAAGCCAGACTGTGCAGTGTACTTACATCAGCATTGGTTGCATCTTATACCATAATATGCTACTTCAAGAAGACACAAAGACATGTTTCTATTTAAAATCCTATAAACAATGCACTTGTATACAGGTTTGTACAGATTGGAAAGACACTACATAAACAAAAGTATGTGGACATCTCTTCTAATTAGAAGGTTATGCCATTTAAGCAAAATGATTTACTAACATTATTTCAAACATGCATAGAAAAAGAATAGTAGGCAAATGTGGCATGGTCACACTATTTTGCTTTTCCAACATGTCATTTGTTTTCTACACTGTTAGAATTCGACAAACCTAAGTGTTGTCAACTTGAGGTGGAAATATTTTAGAGCAACCACAATTCAGACACAAAATGGTAGGCAACATACTCTCAGAAGGGAACTGCCGAGAGCATAAATTTCTCTTTTTGATATTTGTAAGTTAGTAGGTTTATGCATTGAGTTGTCATGACCATGCACAGTTTCAGATAGTTTTAGTATCCAATTTTCTGTGGAGTTTATTTATCTAACATCAATGTCTAACCTCAGCAATGTTTTTGTGGTATTTGAATGTGAATCTCACAAGACATTTTCTAAAACCTAGAGGAAAGCCATTGTAAAGCATGGAGGTTACATTGGCAACCAAATACTGAAACTGACAAAAATAGATGAAAATTTCACATTTTGTGAAAAAGGCACAATCAACAATTCAATTTTTTTTAATTAAATTTAATAAATTCCTTGGGAAATTTTCTCCATAAAAAAATAGATGGGTGGTTGTAATCTAATATACAAGAACTTTGCTTTGAGGGTCTTACATTTTTTGTCAAGAGAGTGCAGTAGAGTGGAGCGGACAACCAAGGTTGGGATAGTAAGATGGGTTCAATTTAGATCCTTGTATCCATACTGTACCTTTTTTAGATTCCCTTAAAATTTTAGAAACTTTTTATGGCATACAGAGGCCTTGGCATTGGTAACAATTCAATTTACAGTCATGGAATGGGTGAACAAGAAAATTTGCCGATGAATTATAGTTTTGCCAAGACGTTGAGATTTCCCCTTGATGATATTTCTTATCTTTGTAACATGCAAAATAAAAATAAAAAATAAAAATGTATAGAAAAAAATGAATCTGAATTGTACATTAATAATAACATGATAGATAATTGTACATCTGACACTTCCCATTTAATATTCACTGGGACTATTCCATTTATTTCCAAATGAAATGGAGTCTCACTTGATGTTTATAAATCTTTCAATTTGGGTTTATCTTATTAACAAAGATAAACTGAATAAATAATGCCTTATCTTTAAACCAGAGGTTGTTCTCATGTAGAAAAAGGATAAAATAAAAACAACAGTCCACTAAATTGATTTCAATTGCTTTTTGCTGTAAGACTATATCATGTCACACCAATCATCTCAGTATTTTTTATTTTTTTGCATTCTCAGTAAATTGAGCCTCAGAGAATGCTGCTCACTGAATAACTCAGCAGGAATAACTGTGTGGTGACTAAATTGTTCTAATCAAATACAATGTATTTTTCTATACATGAAACTGCTCACAACTATATTCAGAAAAGAAAGAAAAGGGGAAAAAGAACATGAATCGAGGTGTGAATGAAGTGGTATTAGTGCAGAAAGAGGAAGTAAATGGTCTCTATAGTGATAGCGATAATGACTATATCCTGTCATTTAAGCCATCTGTGCATTCTAAACATTCCTATTCATCCAAGGCTTAAACTCTTCTTGTGAATTTGTGCTATTATTAGTACTTTGTGTGTTTTATGCTTGTGGAAAATCACATACCATTTCAAATTAATCTGCAAGTGCAAAATAGGAAGCTGGAACATAAGAAAATGAAAGAAGTTGGTTTCATTTGTATCAGTACAGGTTAATAATATACACATTCATAATAGATAGGTTTCGTTTTATGAAATTAGAAACTTCTTAAGTATGTACTGAGTGGGCATAGAATGATAATACATTTCCCACAGTTGCATGATATTTGGAAAACTCCCAGTGCCCCATCTGGCTCTGGGCCAGTTGCAAAAGTCACAAGTTGTTTTTTTTACCAAGTAACACTGGAGAAACAGTGTTTTGTTTTGTTTTTTAATTATGATGGTATCTCCTATTTAAAAATCTTTTATTGCCTTGTCAAAAGTAACTTTTTAAATACCCTCTGTAGATCAAGTTAATGTAAGTCAATAAGCTTTTAGGGGGGAATTCAGCAAAGTGCGAAGTGAGGTGCGGATCCTTCGCCTCACTTCGCACTGACTGTTATGCGCTGCAAGCGGACATCAGCGAATGCTTTAAAGGGATTCCAGTCTTGGCGAGGCGACTCGAGCAGTCTCGCCGAGACTGGAATCCCTTTAAAGCGTTTGCTGATGTCTGCATGCAGGAAATCATCGAGCGCATAACAGTCTGTGCAAAATGAGGCGAAGGATCCACATCTCACTTTGCATATTGGAGAATTCCCCCCTTACTCTTTTTGGGAATGATGGCAATGTAAGCTTTAAACTCTTAAAAAGTGGATATTTAACAAAGTCTTTTCAAACTATTTGAATTTTTCACAACTGAAAAGGATTGCGTTAAACTATCTTTTCTATTACAACTATTTTTGGTATTGGGAACTGTTTTAGTGGTGAACATTTATGGGACTTAGAAAATTTTGGGCAACCATCTCCTATAGAAAATAATGGGTTTTTGTCACCCTCAGTTTGGTGAATATTTTTTGGCAACAAAATTTGTTTCAAGGGGCTTAATAAATAACAATATTCTGGTGACTTTTTTCAACTGTGAAATTTTTTCAACTTTTATAAATATCCCCCTTATTGATTCTTTCAGTTATATCTTTTTTGCTGTTGAAGGAAAAAAAGTTGTAACATCACTTTCCTCTTATTTAATACACTTGGCTATATAGAATGAATTTGTGATTATGCTATTACACTCCTGTACTGCATAATTTCCATAGTGTAAAACAGGAGTGTTTGTAGGGAAAATCAATTCTCAGTATGTGTTTGGTGTGATTTTTAAATCATATAACTTTCTGATTTACTTCAGCTGTTTGGTTGCCAGGGTCATTGACCATAAAATCAATACATCTTAGGCTTCATTTTCCATTAATACTTCTTAATACTTCATATATCTCTATAAGATTCTGTGCTATCGCTTTTACAGTCTGTACCTAACTCAGCGCCTGGTGGCTGGTTGCTCAGTTGCCATTTCATTGAAAACAAGGGAAATCCTGAACAAAATGTGTAATAATTATAAAAAGCTAAGAAATAAAATATGAAGACCAACTGCATACTGTCTTAGTATACCACTACAGTATACTAGAGTGTATGAATAAACCTTTAATGGACATTTTCACCTATGAAGTTGAACATTTTTTTTTAAATGTATGTATATTATAATTATATAATTACAGTGAACTATACTATACTCTAACTGGTGGGACAGTCAAAAAACAAAATAAATCAGCATTAAGAACATGGGAAAATAACTACTAATGTTAATTACATTAAATTAAACGCAAGCAACAGACCCTGGTAAGGTAGTGGCTAAAATATGTTTTTCGCTCATTTGCCTTTGTCTGTATCGGTAAATTATCATAGTAAAAGCATGGCTAGTAGTCAAGGAATGTATGGGCATACAAGTGAGGAAATGTAGGGAGGGGCAATGGAGTAAAGTGTCTTAAATGTCAAAAGGCGAACACTGTATATGATTAATTTCTTTGCAGGGAGCCAAGGAACAGAGAGAGAATGGGAGAAAGACTGTCCGTTCTTAGGAGAGAAGGTGAGAATTCTGGCAGCAGGATTTAGAATAGACTGGAGTGGGGAAAGGTGGGAAGCTGGAAGGCCAAATAGAACAACATTGCAGTAGTCTAAGTGGGATAGGACGAGAGAATGCATGATGCTGTTAGCAGTGGTGAGAGAGAAAGGGGCGGATCTTGGAAATGTTGTGAAGGAAAAATCAACAGGTTTTAGCAGTGGTAGAGATGTGCTTAGTGAAGGAAAGAGCAGAGTCAAAAGTCACTCCAAGTCAACGTATGGAAGTTACAGGGTTGATAATCGCACCATCCACTAGAATGGAAAAGGTAGGAGTAGGTCTAGGTTTGGGTGAAAAAATAATAAATTCTGTTTTAGTGAGATTTAATTTGAGCTGGCACTGTGCCATCCAAGCGAATATTGCCAGGAGACAGGTAGAAATTTGGGTCTGTATTTAAAGTATTAGCACAGAAGTGGATAAGTAAATTTGGGTCTTATTTGCATAACAATTAAGTGAGGATTGTACTTTTAACGATTCTCTGGTCTGTTAGTCCTATTTTTGTATGGATGCCTTATTTAACTATTTTTTATTCATTCTACACTGAAAAGTGAGGATTGTATGAACACAGCACATATGTGCATTTACAATATATTAGCCGCCCCATTTACACTGTATCAGCGGTGTGCTTTTGATTTGTTTGGTCACTCTGTTTTTATTGGGTGCACCGGTGGCGTTCTCTCTATTGGGGAGAATGAATATGTGCACATTGCACATGTGCGTCATTTACATATGTGACGCCCCCCCCGTGCGATCTGGTTGGTTGCTTGGTTCTTCTGTCTCATTGAAGTGGGAGGAGGATGGGGGAGCGGCTGTATACACTTGCATAGAGGTTGTGACTGCAGTTTTATGACAGGATGTTTAGTGATTCATATGAATAAGCACCATCCTATTGGCTGAAATATCTGTCCGTCTCCTTGGATGGAAGAGAGGGTATTGGAGTAATGACGCACATGTGCATTGGCGTCCTAAACGCGCCCTGATGACGTGCTGAGTTGTGAGCTGTCTGTGCAGCGCGTCTTGATGAGTGCATCCCGATGTAGAGTGCTAATTTTTTTCACATTGGGGAAGTAATATTTATAAACATACACATAGGTAGGAGTGGGACAAAAATCGATAATGCATGTGATAGGTGAGCGATTTGAATTACTGCACAATAATAAGAAAAATACATGGTAAGTTTTACAGATACTATACAGACCTCTAATAAGAATTTACAATATATGTCGTAATATTGATGTATTTGAGATTACAACAAATTATGGTCCATATATTCTTGATATTGTTTGGAATTATTTGATTATTCATGTTATATGGATTAACCACTGGAAGCTAACAGACACTCCCCTTGAAGGTTGTTTTTGGCACCAATTAAGGGTATTTAAAGGCCAAAAAACAACAACATTTTTACTCCTGATGAAGCTGCCAACCCAGGGCGGAGGAAATAATTAGGTAGGCCAAGCTCTATATTAAATCTTAGCCTAAAGGCCTAGAACTAAACCTACTTACAGTGATGATCACTAGGGGGAGCAGTGGCTGCCTTTTAAACAACTAAAAAACTCAGATAGCCTATAAAGTCACATATTATTATGCTCAGGGAGAGTAAAAACGAAAGACAAGAGAGTATAGGTGATACTTTTTATTGGATAACAGAATAAATGATAAATGCAAGCTTCATCAGGCAATAACATGAAACTGCGACAATTTTATACAGGAGAGTAAATAACTACTCACAAAGAGAGTGAAACTGGGAATTACTACTAATTTGAATTAGTAACTTACCTAATTATTTCCTTAGGGAATAATTGGGTTTAAAACCATAACCAAGCTTTGCACTTTTGCTGGTTATGGTTGCAGGGACATTCAATAGGATGTCCATAGTGCAGCAGACAGCTGTAACAACAGACTAAGGGGGTAATTCACTATCCTCCAAAGTGAGGTGTGTAGTCTTCACCTCACTTCGGAATGACTGAGATGCGCTCGCTGATGTCCTGCATGCAGACATCAGCGAGTGCATTAAAGGGATTCCATTCTCAGCTAGGCAACTCATATGCTGTCACCGAGACTGGAATCCCTTTTAATGCGCTCGCTGATGTCTGCGTGCAGGACATCAGCGAACGCATCTCAGTCATTCCAAAGTGAGGCAAAGACTATGCACCTCACTTCGGAGGATAGTGAATTACCCCCTAAGCATACAAAACCACACAAACAGCTTTGTTTGGCAGCCTAGCTTCTCCATGTAATTTGTTCTGGTGCAGTAGCAATGCCTAAGAAGTTTAAGACTGAGGCTACATGGCTATTGCTAAAGGAATGCTTTTCACCTAATTACTTCTGTAGTGCTATGGAAAAATTGGGTTTTAAATCATAGCTGCATTCTGTGATGTTAATGGCACGCTTTAAAAAAAAAAAAAATAACAGCACTTCAGTTCACCGAATTAACATAAACTTCGGATTTGTGTCGAATTGAATTTTTAGTGAAATTCATAACGAATCACGATTCTGCAGAATCGATTCGGTCATCTCTATGAGCTTTATTTTATTAAATGATATTTTTTTACCTTATGACTAAGATGCATACAGATCCAGCAAACATCAGGAATCACTGGGGGAACAAAGAGGATTGTTCTTTAGTCTTTCTAGCCTGCATAAGTTTGACTGTATGTGGCCTTTAGACATTTAAATTGAACTATAACTTAACAGCGACTATTTTGGATGGGGTATAGAAAAATCAATAATCCCAATCAGAATAACTATTTCACATATGGGTGAAGCTTAATTAATGCTATTACACAGAGTTTTACACTAGTAAATATTTTTCCCTTTTTTTGGTCCATGAACTTCTTCTAGAAGTTTAGACAAAGTGGACCTGTTTAGAGGCTTATGTTGAGACCTTAAACATTTGTGGAAGAGTAATCTTTCTTAGTACTATCCCAGAGAGATCTACATGACACAACAGTACTTGTTAAAGCCGCTTTTACATTCAAAACTGAAATCTTTTCTCTTTTGTCAGGCTTTTAACACATCAGCAGTCATCTGTCAGCATAATTTAAATAACTCATGCATGGAATGACTGTAAAGGGCATTTTGCATCTTCATACAAAAACAACTGAATTTTAATGTGAAGGTTTAGTTATTAAAACATAATCAGCGAACGAGAGGTGACCATAAGAAGTAAATGCCTGTTTAATATAGATGGAATGGTCTAAAGTATTTTAGTGGTAGACAATGGTTATTTACCTAAATTTTATTTAAAACAAATGTAAGTCTGTTGCTTACTGTATTTGCAGCATTTTTGTTAGCCCCAGTTCCTGTTCTTAGTTACTGTATTATAAAAAAAAAGGAAACAGATTGTGACCACTATGTACAAAATTGTCCTCTTTTTTGTAACTCAAACTGTTATTTTGAAAAGAAACAAACATATTGTATATATAACACCTATGTTTCTCCATTTTACATTATAGAAAATCATAATAATGTTAAAAGGTGAGTCAATAATAAACTGAAATTAAAGGGGTAATTTTCATAATCCGAACTTATCCTCCGATCCGTCACTTCTGTTCGCACAGACTGTTATGCGCTCGCTGATGTGCTGCGCGTGGACATCAGCGAACGCTTTAAAGGGTATCATGGCAGCAACAGTAACCAGCTATGACCAAAAAGTAGTTAATACATTTCCTGGAAAATTTGTTTGTAAAAGTGTTGTATGTCCAGTTTAGCTGCAGTTAGTGGTTATGAGTGGGGAATTTGAGCTAACTAAAGAATGTAGAAGAGAAGGTGTAGCCTATGTACCACTGTATCTGTGCATATACTAAATATATTTCTAATCCAGTCAGAGTCAAAGTAGTGCTGACAAAATTAATATCTAGGAGGAATTAATGAGAAACAACATATACAAGAAATACTTAGTAACACACCATTGCTGTAATGTACTGTTTCGGTAACTAAGAAGTAACTAGCAAAAAAGTATACAACATTCAAAGAACCAGCAACGGTTAATTGAAAAACAGTCAAATAACAAGCAAATAACCCTCTTAAAAAACCTACTGGACTACATACCCCCAGTCAGTGCAGGGCAGATGCAGCCTTTGCCATGAGAGGGGATTTATAGGACGTCCCCTTTCCCTTGCCCATCTTTATTCCTTAGGGGGATATAATGGAAAATGTAAAATTTGTTCGTCAAGGTTGACCCGACCCCTTCTCTCACTGGAGTGGGTCAGTTTGTGGGCCCCACACACCTCCCAGATGCATTTCCCAGTTTAACGCATTTCTACGGAGGGATGATTATCTGTGTGCAAGTCACTAATCACAGGTTGATTGTTCAGCACAGGCACACATGCACAGATCTGTTTAATTATATTTAGATGAACTCATTCTCATTCACTATGCTCTTTATTGTGCAGAGATTTAAGAGTTAAAACTAAAAGTCTTCCATGGACATGTTCTATTGAAAAATAATCTTTAACCATGCAAAAGACAAGTGAACTAAAAGCCCAATAAATACATCGAAAAAAAGCGTCAAGTTTAAACAATGAAAAAAAAGAAAATCATTGTCAAGTTCACAAGGGCTGGATTGTGGAATCAATGGATAAATTGTTTAAAAGATAAATACAACAGTTTAACAAATGTGGAGCAATGTACATTGACAGTAGCTATAACGCCTGCCTTGCTAAAATGATGTAGAATTCATTATGGGGATGTTTTCAGATTTCTGTGTCAAACCTGAATAATACTGTTACAGCAAGTTTCTTTCATGCAAGTTTGATGACTGATGGGCACACAATGTGCCAGGAGTGATATTATAAATCATCGTTTACTTTTTCTTCAGTTCTTTTTTTTTTTTTCTTGGAGTAATTTATACAACATTCATTTGGTGCTCCCAAGACTACATCTACTCTCTTACTTTGCTTCATTATGAGATTTTCAAGCTGTCAAGTTAAACATAAAATGAAAATGTCAGGATCTAGGATATACAAAAAAGGCAAACTGCTTATAGCACTTCATTATATAAATATTAGAGAAAGAGTGGAATTCTTACATTTTTCCAGCTTATTCCCATGTGTGGGTTCAAAGCAACAAGATATTAAAGTAAGCAAATATCATTAATAGAGGGAATACCCTTTATGCCTGAAGTTAGAATGCATGCTTGCTTTCGCTCTAGTCATTAAAAAAAAAATGTTATTGTAGCATTTGTAGGGCAAAGAAGAGATTCGGTGGAAATTGCAAAAATAGTAGTAACAAGTACCGCTTTATTATGCCCACAACATGCTTCGGGGAAACCCCTTTATCAAATAGATAATATGTTGTGTGTGTGATAAAGCGGTAGTTGTTTCTTCTACTTTTGCAATTTCCACCGAATCTCTTTCTCTTTGCACTATATTTACAAGAGTCTGAACAGAACTCATGAGATTCTGCCTGGATCCCAGGATCACTGCTCTATTTGTACAAGCTTTTGTAGCACTTGTAGCATTTGCTAAAATATTTAAATACATCTGTTTCTATAACTTCACGTACTGGCTGGAAACCTTGCATACCAAAGCAATAAATATGTGTATTTTGAATGCATATTTACATACTTTTGTATTGTATTATTCTTGCAGTTGTGCACCTACATTCTGTTTTACTTGACAATTCTTGCAGCTGCTAACTCTAGCCAGTGAATGTCACTAGTAATTTAGTTTTTTTTCAGTTATATGTATATGTGTCCTAAAGGAAGAAGGATTGTTCCCAGAAGTCAATGCAGAATGAGGTCAGTTCCTCTTCCAAGCAGGGAGAGGATAGGCCACTGTAGCCTAGTGTAAAGCTATTGTTAAACATGGCAATTGTTGGATCTGTACAGCACCTTTACCTTAAGTAAAGACTAGCAGTAGAACATGGGTTACATTTTCAGACTCTACCCTCTAGAGTGAGCCCTCACATTGATCCAGAAGATTGTGGGAACTTGGCATAATAGATAGGGGTGCAGTGTGGTGTATTGTAGAAAATATGGGCGCCAGGGACTTTAATGTTAAAATGCAAACAACAATCTTTATTAATTTGTAGCACAAAATATAGAAATAATAGATGAATAATAATAATAGAAATATAGATGAGGTAGATCAGAAAGTAATACAGATGCAGGCACAAATACTTTTTTGATTTGTACATTCAACAAGTAGTTGTCCCTATAGGATTGCCAACCCAGGGTACTCACAATCAATGCTGGAATTGTGGCTCTTGAAGGTGCACTGTATCTTTAAAAGGAATCCTCAGATGAGCTAGCACTTTATTATGGCTCTGGCTCTGGTCACTAGGATTGGATCCTTTATGTAGTAGTAAGACTTATGAACATGGGGGCTGGATTCCCCTATACAGCAAGATATATGGGCGCCAGCCCTTTAAATGCAATAATTCCCCGAATGAGACCTTAATGCCTTTTAATGTAATATTACCCCCTGAATCTACTAACAACAACACTAAAAAACATTAAATGCTGTCACTGAATACTGTGTATCTGCATTACATAACTACTGTTCCCTTTTCTTACATCATAAGTAAATAAAACTATACAATAAATCAGCCATATTTTTTTTTCTGACTTGATTTTTAATTTACATTCTTCTCAAGAATAAGCACAGCTCTACATAAAATATATTTATATATGGGCCTCATTAAATAAAGGCCAAATATTTGAGTATACCTCTGAATTTACAATTAGTCACCACTCCCCTGTGTTCACTTATTGAGCAAACCCTGCAATGTGGCAAATGTGCAACCAATTTGGGTGACTACAATAGTTGCAATCTTATGGAGCACTTTGTGTTAATTTGCATGCGTGTGCACAGGTACTTCTACTATTGACTAAGTGGAGGAGTATGTCAAAGGTGCAAACGCAACTATGTATTGCTCCGAATTCACCTGTTTGATTTTGCCACTTCATACTGAATTAACAGGGAAACATCCGATAGTGATCGCCGCTGCTCCACATAGGAGGGCATATAAGTTTGGACAAGCATAATCATCCAGGGTTTTGTATATATTTTTATATAGCGCTGCTATATTACACAATGTTTTACAGAGATTCATCTTTACTTCAGTCTCTGCTCCATGTTGTTTACAATCTAGTTTCCCTAGTTTCACACTCACAGACAGATACAAATGTATGTTTTTGGATTGTGAGATGAAACTGGAGTCCCCAGAGGAAACCCACGCAAGTGCAAGGAGAACACACAAACTCCATGCAGATGAAGTCCAGGGTGGAATTGAACCGAGGACCACAATGCTCTGCAGTGGCTCAGTGGTTAGCACTGTTTGCTTCCATGTTATGTGTGGTTAGCACATTGATCTGTGTCTGCTTCCTTTACTTGAGAGATTCTGATAAGGTTATCAAGAAGATGTGAAGGTAGAGGAGAAAAGGGGCTCACTTGTTTAGTGTCTCTTTGGAATTTGAATGAAATATCCAGCTATATCAGTAGGGGTCAGTATAGTGTAAAATAACTGCAACCATTTTATTTATATTTTAAATATAATGATTGTTTGGTTTAAGCACTTCCAATGAGTACTTTGGCCATTTGATGCAGAGTAACACAAAAATATCATTGTGTGCTCCTTGTCTACCATAGTGCAAATTTTGTTTTTCATATGTATCCTTTATTGGTGTGATTTATTTAATTACTTGTTTACATAGTGTGTATCTATTGATATGTGTGTTAGAATTCACTATACAAGTTTATAGACTACCCTATGACCCTACTACATACAGATAAACAAATGCTAACACATTTTAAAGCCATAATACATAAAATTTCCTTCCCCTTACACAATTTGAACTCTATCAATATATTTATAGTGTAGTATGGTAGATAGGCCTGTGTGGTTTTGCTCTGTTGGAAAGTGCATTGTTATATATTGCATGAGAAGAGCTGGACTATGCTGCAGTGATTTGGTTTAAGATTGAGTCCTGGAGCGCAATAATACTTTTCATATATCTAGGGTCTCCTGTGGTTGCACAAATGAATGACTTTGAACTCAAGGACAGGGTCATTTAAAAGTAATTGTAATAAAAGAAATGTACCATAACGTGTATAAATCTAAACTATTGTGCTCTGCAATTTAACTGCACAAATCAATAAACAGTAATCAACTAAAGAACATTTCAGCTACTTAGGCCACACTGTTCTTACTCTTTTTTACTCTGGAGCTAGGTTACATTCCCCAGTAACGGTTCACAGTGGCAATCACTTTAGTAGGGGTAATAATCTCGAGAATTAATGGTGTGTTTCTTTTTACCATCATTACAGTTATAAATGCCCTTCAGAATGTTATGGTGAAAGTCAACAGAAATGTTAGAAATGCATTGCACTAACTGAGCCCTTCTAAATTTTAGATTGTTAAATCAATTTCCAGAAACTGGAGCCAAATGGAATTGTTACCTGACCTCAACAGTTCCAAGCTCCCAAAATAACATACAATCCATAAATCATGGTTAATAAATCTAAAGACACTTGACTAAAATATTACATAACAGGAATTAACATCACAGTAGAGCTGCAATGTGTCTTTGGAGACTTAGGGGGGAATTCAGCAAGCAGTGAAGTGAGCTACGATGCGTTCGGCTCACTTTGCAAATGGTAGTACGTGCATGCTGATGTCCTGTTTGCGGATATCAGCATGCGCATTAAAGGGATTCCCGTCTTGGCGAGGCAACTCTTTTGTTCTCACTGAGACAGGAATTCCTTTAATGCGCATGCTGATGTCCGCGCTCAGGACATCAGCATGCGCATACTACCATGTGCGAAGTGAGCCATATGCATCGTAGCTCACTTTGCTAATTGTTGAATTACCCCCATAGTTTTCTATGTCTACTTAACCCTTTCTGTACGTACCATGTACCTCTCACGGGGTAGCTTCGGGTGGCCAGAAGCACCTACCCCGTGAGAGGTACGGG
>WMED01012003.1:4560-15000 GCA_019650415.1 Pipa parva
TAGAAGATAGGACCCCTGTGTAGATACTCCCTTATTCATTTAGTTGCTAGACCAGCTTCTGCAGGTGTAGACTGTCCAGTTTGCTGCTAATTTTTGTGAATCTGAAGTGCTTTGAGATGGAGTCTCTGTAAGTAGGAATGTGAAGAGAGAGTAAACCCTTCATGGTTTGTTTTTGCTTTTTTTTTTTTAACAAAATAAGGACTTTCTGGAAGTTTTATCACTGTGAGAGACCCTTTTATCTTTTGCTTTCTTAGTCGTTGGCAGGCGTTGCTATATGTATAGTAGGTTAATCTACTTGGTTTGTTTATATCGTCCCAGTAGTTTGTTGGGGAGGGCTGGATTGCTTTAAGAAAGTCATTTTGTTATTGACATTTAAAGGTTTATACAGGACTAACTGAGATCCCCTTTGAGACCATGTACAGCCAACAGCGTTTTCCACCTTTTGCGTTTACTGCTGGACTCATGCAGGATCCTGCTAATTGCCATTTTGGTGGGTACAATGGCATCCGACCCCCTCAACCCTTCATCTCTTTCTCTGCCCTGAGAACAGAGAATGGGGCCCCCGGGGAGCAGACAATGGGGGAGTGCACAGGGATAATTGCAGGACGGAATTCATGGGCTTCTATTGACCTACCTGATCAGATGGAGAACCATTTGCCAGGGAGTCCCATAACCAGGGTGCAAATCCCTAACCCCAGCAACTCCAGGATCAAGGTGGAAGAGGTGTCATTTGAAACAGACAATGGAGAAAAATCCCCGGAGCCCAGATACCTCCAGCCACCCAATCCTTCACTGTACTATACCAATGCATGGACTGGTGCCCCTTTATGGCAAGTTACCTCAACCCCAGAAAATACCACTGCATCTAACTCAACATCCAGCCAACCTCAACCAAAAAGTAATAGTGCTCCTGGTAATACCGCATACCCCAGCTCTGCCAACACAAGCCCCAACCCCCCTGTGGACTGTGTAGATTCCGTCACTGAGAGCAGCACCTGCATCAGTGTCAACTCTTCCAATGACTCCATCAATGAACAATTTTACGGGGGTACCTCCAGCCTCTCCAATGAAGAGATCAATGACCTGGGGCAATCCAGCAACAATGCAAAGGTGAGTGTAACTAAACACAACAATGAGATTTAAATTGCACCTTGGCTGTCTGTGCCCAGGATTACCAGAACAAAACTGGGCTCGGTTGAAAATTATGCATTTAGTGGGACTTCCTACTCAATGCAACCAGGTGTAAGCTTTTGTTTCATTCAATAGAATGGGGAAGCAATTATTTGTTGCACACCTTGTTTGTTTTTTTTTGGCATGATATTCTGACACCATGAAGTAGGGAACTGCTCCCCCCACTGTTTACTGGACCAGTAACTCCAAACAAACATTCCCATATGGATTTCCATGGCAGTCATCAAATACAGCACTAGTAAAATTGTTATATTTGAAGTTAAATTCATATATAGAAATCAGGCAATAAAATCCATATTATTTTTTTTTTTTTTTTTTTTTCCTTTTAGCAGACATGTTAAGCAGACCTCACATAGTCCCATTGGTTTCAATGGTGCATTGTATAGAACATATACAGGAAGTGTTGCCCTAAAGCCCAATGTTTAAAGCTAAATCTCTTTCTTTATAGACACAATGTAGAATAGCTGGAAGCACAGAGAATATATAGTAACCATAAATGCATCTGAGGCATTTTCAATTTTTGGTGTTTGTTCTTTTAAAGGGTAACTAAAGCCTAAAAATTATTTCAGCTAGAAGCCTTATGGACCTTAGAACCTTGTACAAAAAAACTGCAGAACATACCCAAATGTACAGTAGCTGTGTGAAACAAAGGATAAATGCCTGTGAAGTTGTCAGCAGGGCAGCTGTTTGGCTCTACTGTAGACACTGCACATGCTCAGTGTGCTCTGTCTCCTGTAGGTGACCCTAATTAGGGACTAAGGCAAAATAACCTATCAATGAAATCTTACATTGAAGTAAAATTAATAAAGAAATACTGAATTCTATTCAAATCAAACAGAAGAAACTATTCCTGCATTTAAAGGTTGTCTTCCATTTATTTAAAAGTAAACCCTTTTTTGTGTGCGTTGTACAACAGGTTTGGTTAACAAAATACTTTGATACATATGCAGTAGATTCTCTGCAGCCCTGCAATGCACAGCTGAACTAATTTATTATCAGCTAGCTTTGCAATATTGGCATTAAAGGGATAGAATTACCTGAACAACTTTTAGTTGCATAACACCATTACCTTTAAAAGGGGGGGAAATTTATGAAATACACCTTACCCTCGGCTGCATAGCTTCCAGTATAATCTTGCACTCTTTATTTTTTGAAGTGGAATACCGGCTTTACACATATTAAATGATATAAGAAGGAATCCTAAACTGCAGATCAAGTTCACCTGATGGATTTAAATAACTGTTTATTACACCACTTTGAAAGAAAATTCCTAAAAAATAATATATTCTGATAACTACGTCATATGAAATAAAACTCTTACACATAATCCAAATTCCACAATGCATTGATCTGAGCTATTTGTTAGATTTATTTACCAGTTGTAACAATTTTTAGGTCACTGTTTTTCCCCAGTCCCTTAGATGTGCAGGGTCACTGACCAAGGAAAGAGGCATATATAGAGAATAAAGATGTCTGCCTCAACTTTGCCTCAAAGATGTCAATGGCAACTTTACAGGCATCAGTATTCACTTGCTGCTGGGCTGTAGCACTTGTGTATAATAAGGCCCCTTTTAATGTCTGTGTTGCCATGGTATTTTTATATTTACCTTAGACAAAAACACTTGTGCAGTTGTTAATGTGTATTCCTTCCCCCTGTTTTACAGGAAACCCCTACTGATGAGGGAATGGAGCAGTTTGCTAAAAATCTGAAGCAAAAGCGCATCTCGTTGGGATACACGCAAGCAGAAGTTGGCTACGCATTGGGGGTACTTTATGGTAAGATATGGGGACCCTTCCACCACTTTGGTTATCGTTATGTCCTAAAATGCAACTGTCAATGCAGATTTGCATAACCTTAGCTTTGCCTTTAACCTTTCTCTCTCTACAGGGAGAATGTTCAGCCAGACCACTATCTGCCGGTTCGAGTCTCTGCAGCTGAGCGTTAAGAACATGAATCAGCTGAAGCCTCTTCTACAGCAATGGCTTCTGGATGCAAAGCATAGCAACCTGCAGGAGGTAAAAGGAATACCCCAGTATTTGGCTCCAAGGACTGTGCAAATGTCTTGACACCCCTCTGGTCTTTTCCATTCTCTTTCTATGTAACCTGGTTTTAGGAGGAAAAAAAACTCCATTTATTTAAATATAGAATATTTATTGTATTTTGGGCCCTGGGGTTCTGTATGTACTGTGTGTGCGAGGGGAGTGAAAATATTGTTTCCTTTTAAATGTTCTCCTTGTTGGCTTCTTCTAATTAGTTGATTAGCAAGGAACAAGCGATTATGGAGACAAGGAGACGAAAAAAGAGAACTAATATTGAAAATCTTGTAAAGAAGATGCTGGAACATCACTACATGAAATGCAGCAAACCCGGTGCCCAGGAAATGGCTAGGATTGCTAGAGAGCTCAACATGGACAAGGATGTAAGTATCTGCTGCCTAATGCCTTCCCTCTTACCATAATCATTGCTACCCCCCTCTTACAGGTTATGGTATGTGCCAGGGCTGCCACATTGCTGGACTGCCTGTGATTGGTTCTTGTACTCCAGCTGACCTAAGCAATATGGCTCCGTAATTATAATGCATTATCATTGGTGGATTGTTACCTGGGGGATGGCTGGTCAATGATCAATGTGCCACCCCTTCCAAGATTTTTCCTTGTTATGACATCATACCACCAGTGATTTTGACATGGTTTTTATTTTAATAACCTGAATTAAGATTTTGACAAGGTTTGTTTTATCTTTTCAATAGGTGGTCCGGGTCTGGTTTTGTAACCGCAGACAAAAGGGGAAGCATCAGGTATTGCAGTCTGTGGAGGAGATGGACGGCGAAGTCTACAATTTGGCACAGTCCCTGGCTTTGCCTCCCACTGGACATTATTCATTGCAGCAGGCTGGCCCCTCCCAAGGTTACATGGTGGCTACCCTTGGCCCTGCCCCTGGAATTTATGCATCCGCCTTCCATAAAAACGAAGTGCTCCCCCAGCCCATGGTACCCGGGATGGCAATGGGGCACCATGTCGGCTGAGGGTATAAATTAGCGAATAGAATACAGACTTTAAAAGAAACACTGCATATCAATTACATGATTTAAAAAAAGACAACAACTTTGTAGAACTCGGTGACCTCTGTTTAAAGACGCCTCAACGTGTATGTTTTGTTTGTGCCCTTAAAAGCAATGTTAGGGGTATTAAGTTTTTAGGGTGGGAAGGAAGCTTTTTATACAGACGTGGGATCCCTGACATTTCTTTTTGCTGTAAATCCTTTAAAAAAAAATTTTTTATTTTTAGAGAATCACAACAAATTTGTATGTGTTTGCCCATTTATTGGCAACAGTTACAAATCATGCGATGTTATTAATTTGCGACTTGTAAATATCCTGCTGCTGTTACCCATAGCAACCAATCAACTACTTTTTTATGTTGCTGCAGTTAAATTATTTAAAGCGAATCACTGATTGGCTGCTATGGATCATTGCACCGATGAATTGAATTGAATTGATTTGATTCGATGTTGGTTTCCTTGCTGTTACAAGTATTTTATAAATGGCTCCTTTAGGCTTTGGGGGGAGGGGAATCCCTAAAATGACTTCAGTATACTGGCAACTATATTGGTGTGGACGTCCCCTCTTATTAATCTATATATTTGCACTAACCATCTTTATTAAATACAGATTTGTCTTAGTTAAGCTTCCAACTGAAACCAATCTCTGACTGTGTATTATATGGATGTAAACAAGCGCCCCCCCCCCTTAATTAAACAGAGTTTTTATTGTTTCTGGATATTGTCGTTTTTTTTTATATATATACTGTTTTTAGTCCATATGGTTCTTTCTGGGAGAGGGAAATGTATCTCATGTGCAGCACCAGTTGCAGATTCAGTATTTGGATAGATAATACATATTCATGAAGTGCCCCAGAAAGCGCAGTTTAGCAGTAAATAAACAATAACAATGTTCTTCAGGCTTTTTTTTTTTACATTTCCCAGAGGCTATTACTTCCCCTGTCCCCCTTCCTTTAGGCTGAGAAGCAGCCTGTGATTTTCACTAGACTAGCAATAGAGAGACTGCAGCGTCGGAAAACACTGGGAAAAATCTCTCAATATGAATAAGCCCGTGCGTCCATCAGCCCCTCAATCTCTTCTCATAAATTCTTATGTCTTTCCCCTCCCTTCCTCCAATAACCCCCATCCCTACCCCTTCCCAACACACAGTAGTCAATCCATATCCCTTGCTCTGCTGTCCAGGGTGCTGAACTCACCCCAGCCTTTGCTTCTAGGAAGAGCTTATTCCCAATGTTTATTTTCCATAGAATAACAGACACCTCCTCCACCCCTATTTACACAACTGTCTCCCTAATTACACTGCTCCTATTTACACTGCACATTCACCAGGTACATTAGTCAGTACCCAGTTAAACTTCTCACTCCCCAGTAGTTTCAATGGGCAGTAAAGGTCTTTCTGACTTGTTTAGCTGAACCGGTGCACCCCTCCCTAGCAGGATCCCTTGTTGGCAGCAAAGTGTCATGTGACTTACATTAGTTATTTAAATTGTGGCAGCACATCTGCAAATAAGAACCACTAATCTTCCCTGCTGTGCCTCCTTCCCTGCTAAATCCTTACAGGCAGTATTATGTAATGCTAAAAAGGCAGTATTTATGCAATACTAAAACCCCATCAGGGGACACACTGCTGCCTGCAAAATAAGCACCCATCCAGCTGCATTACAATTGATGTCCAAAGATTCTTGTTTCAACGCTACCTTCTGTACACGTTGCATAGAAATAGCGGCCGACCTGATTCTGAGTTATCCCAGTCAGAGATTTTCTGGGTGAGGTAGGGAAAATTCAGGCTCTCAAAGGATGCAAATTGGGGATGGAATGGTGTCTGTCCTGGTGGCGAGGGATACGGTGGGGACCCACCTTGACTTCCTCACGGTGCTCCTCCAGATGTAGGTTGGTCTATTCTTTCGTCCCCTGTAGACTTTTGAAGGCATGAAATTTTTTTTCCTAATATAGGGCACAGGGCCAGTTATACCGGTGGGCGATGGCCCGGGGCGCTATCGCCCATTGCTGACCTTGACCTCCCATGCCCCGTACCCCCCACTCACCTCCAACAGCGTTCCAGTGATGCACCTCCTCTAATAAGTAAGTTGAAAGAGACAACACTCCTTGCTGCTTCAAGTCTTGTCAGCTGTATTTGGCAGCTGCCAGCAAGACATCTAAGGAGCGCTGTTGCATTCAGCTTACCTTATTAGAGGAGGTGCGTTGCTGGAACGCTGGTGGAGGTGTGGGGTGGGGGGAAGGAAGGCCCAGGGTGCCAATAGGGCTAGGACTGCCCCTGATATGCAATTTTAGGTGAGTAGCAGGTCTATTTGACAACTATCTCATTTAATGGTGCAGGGTTAGGAATAGAGTTGTTTTGTGTCAGTTGTAAACATGTATAATGCGTAAATATGTTTATAAATTGGGTTTTCTGTTAGGTTTAGAAGGACTTATGGACTGTTTAAAATATTTTTATTCTGTTGGGTTTGTGTGTTTGTAAAAAAATTTTTGTTTGAAATACTAATAAAAAAATACATAGAGTGCATACTGCTGCAGTTCAGCAGAAAAAGGGATTTTTATTAGTATAACACTTACATTGTATCTGGGCGTCCCCTTATAACAGTGGTTATCAACCTGGGGGTTGCGACCCCTTTTGGGGTCGAATGACACCCTTCGGGATTGTTGCAGATTTTTGATACAATTTTAAAGTTGTGACTGCGACAATATTTTCTTTAGTAAAACCGCGACAATGTTCCCATATGATTATGTGAATATTGTCGCGGTCGCGACTTTAAAATTGTTGTGGTTATGTATAAAGGGTTGCAGCAACAAAAGGTTGAGAACCACTGCCTTATAATAAACACTAATCATTGTTGCATTAGTGTTTATCATTCAGCCAAGCATGTACCCAGAATTCATTTGAAATGTTGTGCTTCTGGGAATAATGAGAACATTGTTACACTAGTGATTGCACAATGCTGCACCATACTGTGTCTCAAGTCTCCGTGCAATAGTGTGAAACAGTCGCACCTAACAGTCAGCAAAAGAACAAATCGCTGTATAAATGACAATGAATTACACCTTAAGCATCTGCACGTTGCAGTGATAATATGTGAGTGACAGTCACTGATTTTTATTTCAGGAGTTTCAACCTGAATTTTTTTTTTTTTGTTTTTTTTTTTGGTAAATAGGCTTATTATTGTGTATGGTGCAAAACACCATATCCTGTGTGGATTATACCACAGGAAACATTGGAGACTATTTTTCCAGCTCAACTGAAAATTATCTAGTGTTAACCCAGCCTAAAGGCACAGGATACTTTGTATCTATAATCCTCTGCAGTGTCAGATGGGGAAAATCCAAGTTAACCCAACCCCCCCCCCCCCCAATCAGCTCTCCATGTCACCCCTTCCAAAGAAAGCATTGTATGTGACATCACACTCATGCTTCCAGCTGTTTCTGTTTGTATACAATGGCTTCTGGGTAAAACTGGCCTAGTCCTGTTTATTAATAAGGTCAAATTGCTGCTGGATCAGTATGAACTACTTGCTAATCAGCACTGTGGCTTGCATAGTATCTGTGCTTCAATCTTAATGTCTGGTAACCTTCACTATCAGTGGATTATGGGAGTTTAATTACTAAATAATAAAGATTAAACCAGTGAATCATATTCAGTGAATCTCATATGAGCATTTCAAGCATAAGTAGGATGTGGTATTCAGAATAGATGTCAACATTATCTTTAAAGGAGCGAAGTGTATGCAATGTACCTAACGCAGGTTGGATTAGGATTTAGCACAGCCTGGCACACAGTATACTTCATATTTCCCTATATAAAAGGGAAGGCTGGCATGTATAGAATGATTTTTTAAATATTTGTTTATTTTTAAATAGCGCAACTATGTTACAAAACGTTTTACAGAGATTCATCATTCACTTCAGTCCCTGCCCCGTGGAGCTTACAATCTAGTTTCCCTATTCAGTCACATACATAGACAGACACAGATGTATCACAACAAAATATAAAAGTAGCGCTAAAATTATAATAAATGTTAAATGAATAAATGAAAAAAGTTTATATAATAGTGCAGCTTCTTCCAAAACTCTGGGCATCCACCTCCCAGGATTCCAATAGAAATACCAAAAAACCTAAAAGAAAGGCGCACAAAAAAGGCACATAGTGCCTTATCAAATGATAAAAAAATTATTCAAAAAAGGGGGCAAACCACCAATATAACCATATAAAAATAGAGGCAAGTGGAAAAGTGAAAAGAGATGAAATGAAATCCACCTCTTCAGTGCATAACACCAACCAGTGTGTGACACCCAATGATTATGGAAAGGCTCACCAGGTGAATATTACATTTTCAGCCTTGTAATAAAGCTTACAATCCAAATACCCAGCGGATCAAGGACTTCCCAGTAATGAGTATGAGCAGTATGGTCTTAATGCGTTCCCAAAGCGATGTCCATATAAAACAACAGGAGAAAACTTCATAGTGTAACACCGTTATTTATTTTTAAAAGGAGTAAATAAAAAAATGCAAAAGAGCTCGTCAAATGTACATATCTCTCAACGCATTTCACTGCTTTGTTAATGTCGCAGTTTCATCAGGAGACTTAATGGCTTATCTTTTTATTTACTCCTTGATCCGCTGGGTATTTGGATTGTAAGCTTGATTATAAGAGACAGATGTATGGTTTTTTGATTGTGGGAGGAATCCGGAGTACCCGGAGAACATGCAAACTACATGCAGATGAAGCCCAGGGTGGAATTGAATCCAGAACCCAACACTGCAAGGTAACAGTGCTAACCACTGAGCCTGCCTACTTCCCAGTAATGCTGTTTCTAAACTGTTTATTATGGGTTGGTTTTAGACAAAATGGTGAACTTTAACTTCAGTACTGATTGCTTATTAGTTTCATTGCAAACCTCCGACTGTGCGCATCTTATTTAATGAGTAACCAGTACTGTGTGCAGTTTTTATACATGTTCAGAGTAACAAGGATGAGCGTCCTACTTCCTATACCCATTTCTCTACTCCCAAGAAGCAGTTTTTTGTGCCACACATTACCCATTCATGGCCTCAGAGTGAAATTTCTCCTTTAAATGCAGATGATTTAAGTACACCCCCTGCAGTGCACAACAATGTATTCCCATAGCTCCAGATTAAAGGAAACATCTGCTAAGCAAAATGTAAAGGAGATATTCCCTTTGTGTGTCTGGTCATTGAAACACACACACACACACACACACACATATATCAATTTTGTTTTATAAATGTTTTATCCACATAGCCTAAAAGAAAGGGTTAAACATTTGGCTGGCCACATACTCTCCAGTCTCAGACACAAATTGGATTAAGGTAATTGGTCTGCAGTTGTGAGGGAGGAATTGTTTTCCAACTGACCAATACAAAAGAAGAACCCTTAACAGATTTAGTTGATGGCCATGTCTGATAAGGAAGAAAAGGCACAGAGATTGCTTGGGTTGGTCAATTGGGTTTAGCTTAAGAAACACTGAGTATAAGGGACCCTCCTGGATCTAAATAATTTTAATTATCCGTTCTACCCCAAGCCCAACAAAAATCCCCTGTCTGAAAAAACTTGTGAGATCCCTATTCCAGAAAATGTGGCCTTGGGCCTTAAGACTATTTGGAAGCCAGTGAAAGAATTCTAAGCACTTCTTGTTTTCTCCTTTTGGCTTCAGTATTGAGCTTGTTGGTTCGATTGGTATGATCCTGATGCACTGGCACAGTGCCACACTACAGATCTAAACAAGCCTCCCCCCTTTTTTTTTTGGAAGGGGGAATAGTTTGATCCACGGGACATTCTGATGGATATCCAGATTATTTATGACCAGCAGACCTTCTCAAATGTTGCCTACAGCATAGGGGTGATTCAAAATAGCAGAAGCTACCATTACTTGGATGATTACAATACTCTGTCCTACCTGCCGCAATTCTTCCATATTGCTTTGATTAGATCTAAATATTGCTCCCAAGGGGAGGTCCTTGTTATTTGGCAACGTGCTTCTATCCTAGACCTCAATAGCATTTATCACCAATATCCATTTCCAGCCCTGGAAGGTCCTCATGCTTCACCCCCTACAGAGAATGAGATGAGCCATGAAAGGAAAAATGTTAATGTTGATGGATTTGTTGAAAACACTTTTACCCTGACCTCTAATAACAGCTACTTATGGACTA
>WMED01012004.1:0-14999 GCA_019650415.1 Pipa parva
GAAGAAGAAGTAAGAATATTTTTCCCTCTGACCCATAATTTGATGATGTTGAACTGTTTAAATGAGGTTTTGATGTAAGGCTAATTGTGCCTGAGCCAGCAAACTTTAAATAGTGTTCTCTCATCACAGATGTTCAGTGAATTCAATCTAAAATGTTCCAGTTGCAACAATATCTGTGTGTGTGTCTGTGTGTGTGTCTGTGTGTGTGTGACCAGGTTTGGGCTTTGTTCATTCTAGAAAATAGACCTTTTGCTGCAGAGACAAATTGTAATCACATGCGCCATGATGAAAGGAATGGTAATTAAATGTCTCTAATTTTCACTTTTCAGTGTTGCCACATATTAATATGTTACAAATAATAGCTACAGTACATTGTACAGTAATGCTGTGTGTCATCACTCTCTAAGGGAAAGATGGAGCTAGGGTCCCATAATGTAAACTCCCATTGTGTACATTGCTCTAGGTCTCTGTCTGTTAAAGGGCTGTTGAATGCAGTGGGGATTTGCCATTGCTGTGGGAGTTCAGAGCCACATCAAAGACAAGTTAATTAAACAGACTTTTATAGTGGGAAACTGAAATGTATCAGTGGGTGTGGAAAACCAGAAAAACACTAGCTTGTCTGATGTCAGTACTGTCGCCTGCAGCACCCTGTTACTCTATAATCACCACTTTTATTTGGATAATTAAGCAGGCATTGAGGGCTGTTAGGTTTTCAGAAGCAGGACTACAGTATATTAGTAATGTTATAGATTTTTACCACATTAAATTTCTAAATGGCAGATTAACAACAGAGATTCAAAGACTGCACTTTCAGAACTGAAAAAGTCAGTATTTACCATATGAAAGATTTAAGGTGGAAGATTCATGGTCTTCCCACCAAAGATGTATGGCGGAACGGCAAAATTCATGGTCTTCCCACCAAAGATGTATGGCGGAACGGCAAGATTCATGGTCTTCCCACCAAAGATGTATGGCGGAACGGCAAGATTCATGGTCTTCCCACCAAAGATGTATGGCGGAACGGCAAGATTCATGGTCTTCCCACTAAAGATGTATGGCGGAACGGCAAGATTCATGGTCTTCCCACCAAAGATGTATAGGTGAACTGTGAGATGAAAGGTCTTCCTTCCAAACCTATATGGTAAAACTTCAAGATTCATATGGGGTGATTCATCAACAGGTCCTAATAGACAGATGCAATTAGTTGATTTCAGAACAGTGTATGGTGAATTAGGCCTATTGTATAAACACCTATATCTACCGTGTCATAATACCAGGTTAACCATGAGCAATATTGTCAGATGTTTAAACTTGATCTTGAGATCTCAAGTGAAATCTCACGAGAACAAAACGAAATTTCTCTGGGTAAAGTCGGAAAGACCCAGAGCGGTTTTTCCGACTAAAAGAAATTTCGCCCTCAGGGTGAAATTTAATAAACTCGGAAAATCCCAGTTTAGCTTTTCCAAGTTTATGCCAAGAACATCCCGGCTGTTCGTGCAGTAAAAATTGCTCGATATTTTTGATTGATATTTACCGACCTTAACTTTTTTTTAAAGTTTTTCTATTGAATTTTCCAATGGAAAGGTAGCTGTACATTATATTAGCAGTATGGCTACCTTTCCATCAAAAAATCGAGATTGAAAAACTTGATTGAAAGTTTTTTGTCTCTCAATACCAGTCCAAAAAAAATCTTGTGATATTTACCATGAGAAACTTCGGAGATCTCGCAGGAATAAACTCGTTAAAGCGAAATCGAGCTTTTCCGAGTTTACTAAGTTTCGCCCTTACTGTGATCAGTCTCGCTAACCTCTAGGGAATAAAGCAACGCTCTTGCGCTATAACTGTCTGCTCTTTCCACCGTGATTCCCGTGGATTCCATTCCTACATATTTTGAAACCTTCCAGAAATGAAGAGAAGTCAGGTGTTATTTGTATAAGTGTATAAGTACATAAAATCCCCCTGGCAAGATGGTCTATCAGATTTCAGCAAAGTTATATTGAATAATATTTGCTCATTGTCATGGTTTCTGGAATTGGGGGTGGGGGGAGAGTAAAGTACATACATATTGCAAACAGCACTAAATCTACTTTGCATATAACCTTGGAGCACTTTATCTACAGGTCAGGTGAGTCTTTCTGCTGTCGCAATTACTAGTAATATTTCCAGGAAAGCTGGAGTGCTAAGCGTTGAAATCTGTGTGCCGTGATATGTTACGCTTAACGGGACATAAAGTAACAGGTTTATCTTTGTCTTTAACTAGATATGTTAGAAAGTAAAAAAAAATATACATACCGGTATATACAGCCAAGTTAACGTCTCAACATGGTCTTCTTTGTCACTTTTTGAGAAATACTGTTTAAAGTTAAAAAAAATAAAAAAGATTTAAGATGGGATTTTTTTTTTTTTTTTTCCGGAGGTTTAAAACTATAACTCCCAACATCTACCGTAAAGCAAAATGGCTGAAAGTTATAAATCAATAATTAGATATTCCTTTCATAAATGATTTGGAAACTGAGAACAGTAGCATTATGTTATAATTTACAGAGACTTGAGTCCTGTAATCCCCAATCTATTGTCAACAGATAGTGTAGCTGTTCTATTACAAAGATATAGCAGGTGGTGGATACTAGTATTTGTTTATTGTGCATAAAAGGATTATGCGAAATCAGAAAGAATAGCTCAATCTGACAGAACTTGGCATAAAGGCCAATCTCTTGTGTCAATCACAAATTAGCACTGTATCCTTGTAATATTTTAATTGCATTGTTTTATGCACTTTTCCCTTGTTTGTATTGTACTTGTATCGCTAAATTGTACAGCGCTGCGTTACTTTGTGGCGCTTTATAAATAAAATTTATACATATATACAGTACATACATACATACATAAAGGCATGTTAAAGGGGAAGTAAGGTCAAAAACTTATTTATCTGTCAACAAATAATTGTCTAATCTAATGTTCCTTTTTTTGTTTTGTTTCTTGTATTTCTTCCTGAATTAATTATTGTCTAATGTAACTTTTTGTGATGTCACTGTTCATATTAGTTACTGTTAACATTGGTAATTAGGAAAGCATGTGTACTGTAGTATATTATAACATTTCTTTATACAGTATTAAGAAATAATCTAGTTGGTCTGCTACCAGAATGTACACACTACTGTGTAGTGGTTAGCAATGAGTTAGTCAGTTGTAGAAGGTTAGGCCCTTATTCACCATAGTGCGAAGTGAGCCGCGAAGCCTTTGGCTCACTTCGCACATGGTGTTATGCGCATGCTGATGTCCTGTGCGTGGACATCAGCATGCGCATTAAAAGGATTCCCCTCCCGGCGAGAGCACTCGAGTCTCTTCGCCGGGAGGGGAATCCCTTTAATGCGCATGCTGATGTCCGCGTGCAGGACATCAGCATGCGCATAACACCATGTGCGAAGTGAGTCGAACGCTTCGCGGCTCACTTCGCACTATGGCGAATGAGAGCCTTAATGTTACACAGGTTAACGGGTAACACAAACATCTGCGGGTATGTTTGCACCCAGGATAGCCATTTAACTATTCCATCCGCAAAGGAAAATCGTATTCTTTTTTTATATAGACTTCATTCAGCAGGGATGAAAGATAAAAATGACCTACTAAATATTTCAGGGAAATGAAACTAAAACAAGAAAAAAAATATTTTTACATCTTTGCAATAAGTGCTATGACTTTGTTACTTTGTACAATTGACTTAATAACGGAAAACATTCTCCGCTGTAGGCTAGACCAGAGTTTATTATCTTTTTGTCCTCAAATACTCCCAACAGATCAAATTTTGTGCAAACACCTGGACTAATTACTTTTATGATCACCTAGATTAACTCACTTGTGCATGGTTAATGGGAAACCCCAGATATGACCTGATATGGACTGAATGTGGAATGAAAATCGCCAAAATCTGTGCTTTCCCCCCAAAAAATCTAAATTGTGTCTATAAAGTAAGATATTTAGCTTTCAGGTACACTTGTTGTATATGCATTATCTGTTTATATGTATTATCATATAGTCCAGTGGTTCTCAACCTGGGGGTCGCGACACCTTTTGGGGTCGAATGACAATTTGCCATGGGCCGCCCAATACCCCTCGGGATTGTCACGGATCTTTTGTTACAATTTTAAAGTTGCGACCGCAACAATATTTTCTATTGTAAAGCCACAACAATAGTTCTATAAAAAATTTACGACAATATTTATATAGTAAAGTTGTGACTGCAACAACATTCCCATATGATTATGTGAATATTGTCACAGTCACAGATAAAGGGTCGCAGCAAGAAAAAAAAGGTTGTGAACCACTGATTTAGACTGTAAGCTCTCATTTAGATTGTAAGCTCTATGGGGCAGGGACCTCCAACTTTTTGTGTCAACCACAACCTAGCACTCAAAGTGATGTATCCTTGTGATATTTTACTTGTATTGTTTAATGCACTTTCCCCATATCTGTATTGCTGAATTGTACAGCGCTGTATAAATTTGGGGTGCTTTATAAATAAAATTATACATACATATATTATCTAAAGCACCATAGAAAACAGTAAGACTGAGTTGGGTTTAACAACATGGCTGCTATCAGTAAAGGGAAATCGGATATATAATGCAATACAATTAATGAGTTAAACTTGAAAGATAACATTTTACAAGTGCTGTATCTGTATAACTGTCTAAATAGGATTTTTTTTCATTTTGTGTATTGTAGCAAATGATTAAACTTTCTGTGGAATACATAGTTATTCATGTTAATTGGAAATTTATCTATCTAATCTAATCTAATCTATCTATTGATATGTGTCAATAGGTTTCCTATAGGTAACCGTACAGCATAAGAAAGAAGTGTAGAATCAAGCTCTGATATGTTAAATGACAAGTATTTGGCACCTAGTAATGTTAGTAGTGATGTTAGTAGTGATGTTAGTAGTGATGTTAGTAGTGATGTTAGTAGTAATGTTAGTAGTGATATTAGTGATATTAGTAATGTTAGTAGTGATATTAGTAATGTTAGTAATGTTAGTAGTGATATTAGTAATGTTAGTAGTGATATTAGTAATGTTAGTAATGTTAGTAGTGATGTTAGTAGTGATGTTAGTGATGTTAGTAGTGATGTTAGTAGTAATATTAGTAATGTTAGTAGTGATGTTAGTAGTGATATTAGTAATGTTAGTAATGTTAGTAGTGTTAGTAGTGATATTAGTAATGTTAGTAGTGATGTTAGTAATGTTAGTAGTGATGTTAGTAATGTTAGTAGTGATGTTAGTAATGTTAGTAGTGATATTAGTAATGTTAGTAGTGATGTTAGTAATGTTAGTAGTGATGTTAGTAGTGATGTTAGTAATGTTAGTAGTGTTAGTAATGTTAGTAATGTTAGTAATGTTAGTAGTGATATTAGTAATGTTAGTAATGTTAGTAGTGTTAGTAGTGATATTAGTAATGTTAGTAGTGATGTTAGTAATGTTAGTAATGTTAGTAGTGATGTTAGTAATGTTAGTAATGTTAGTAGTGATGTTGATGTAAGTTTAAATACGAGTTAAAGTCAAAGACAGAACTGAACATTTTGCAGACTTGACAAATCCAGTTTTAGGTGTTATAACATGAATGAATGTGCGGATACAACGAGGGACGTATTCACTTAAAGGGTGAAAATGCTTCCCCTCCCCCTCTTCTTTTTTTTTTTTTTTTTTTAAATGTTTACTTAAAATCAAAAAGAGAAAAGTCAGATCTGAATAAAAAGCAAAGTTTAATTGTTTTGTTTTTTTTAGATGTCGTTTTACCACAATTTGTAACTTATTGAACATTTTAATGAACACCCATTCAGGATGGGCAAATAATTTTCAATGAAACTGAACTATGAAAATTTGATTTTTAACCACTAGAAATGTAAAAAAAAAAAAAATGGCTGATATTGAGATAAAGGTGGAAAATAGACTAAATGCTCTTGATTCTGCTGTTTCTGGACGTAGGTATTAGGTGAGCTTCTAGATAAGCTTACCCATGTAAATACTGGATTTACATCATACTTAATCCACTGTATTATATACATAAAGAGAGTTTCTTGTTGCTAATACTGAGCTAAGCTCTTTAAATTCGTCTGGGCATACTCCATCTGGTCCAGGTGCTTTGTCTACTGACGTTCTGATTCAGCTAAGGACATGCATATACAGACGGCAGTTAAATTTGAGTTGTAAGCTCTTAATTATAATGCAAAATGATTAATATTAATTATATAGTCACACATTCCTATTATAAAGCTGAAAAAAGATTCCATTCTATATCCATGCACCCAGTCCCCTTGACCAGTCAGGTTCCACTTGCTGACATCTGATTGGACTTTGCATTGTGTCCAATCATTTGCAGTTGCACTTGTCAATCTAATCAGCACAGTTGACAATAAACTGAGAAGTGATACAGTATGACTCTATTAATGATATTTTTTAAAATGTAGGTGCTATTTATAATTGCAAATGTGGATGCCATGGGATATACACAGTGCAATCTTATAGGTGTAACGTAATAAAATTGTTTATGATCTGTATTCCTAGTGACACCTTTTATTACTTACTCTTCCTGGTTTTGATGGATGTGGAGTCTATCACTTGAAGATATGAAAGTGGATAAAAATGAAAGGTTTAGAACAAAGGTTCTCAACCTAGTTGCGACCCCTCTCGCCTGACGTCACATGTGATGTTTTGGTCTGACGTCATCGCGTCACGTGATGACATTTGGCGAAACGTCATCATGTATGCGTGTCACATGATGACGTTCGGCCACAACCTCACCGCGCAGGAAACCTATATAAAGGCACCTGCAGGCTCTTCCGGCTTCAGCAGCGTGTTCGTGACCCCTGTGAGAGCGTCGTTTGACTCCCAAAGGGGTCGTAACCCACAGGTTGAGAACCGCTTGTTTAGAAGGACACTTTTGCCAAGGTGATCCTTGTACAAAGTGATCGCTGCTGGTATCATAGTGATTTGTACATAGACTGGAGCCAACATTAACTGTTTTATAAATAAGGGTAGATTTTGGATTTTTCAGAACTAAAGGTAAAAAAAAAAAAAAAAAAACATGTATTGGAAAACTTACCTTATATTGAGATAAATCGTTACAGTCACAGCATGAACTGTGCTGTAATTACCCGGCACCGATGCTGACTTCACAGCCCAGGCTGACACAGGAGCCAGCGCAAAGCTCCTCCCACTTGGTTGTACCAGCGGTAAAAAATGGATTCAACGTCATCACGCTCATTGCGGGGTCCAATGAAAATGCTCCCTGCAATGAGTGTGATGATGTGCTAGGCCGGTACAGCCAAGTGGGAGGAGCTTCGTGCTGACTCCTGTGTCAGCCTGTGCTGTGAAGTCAGCATCGGTGCCAGGTAATTACAGCACAGTTCATGCTGTACCTTTAACGATTCATCTCTATGTAAGGTAAGTTTTTTTTTTTTATTCCTTTAGTTCTCCTTTAAATGCAGGTGTGCGTTCATGATTTCACCTGCACGTTATAACCGGTATTTAGACCTGTCAAATTGTTTTTAAATACGCTCTTAAGTAGATAAAGCTTACATTATCATTGCTTTTACAGTATGTGTAATATGTGACTATATTAAAGCAACAGTAAAGCATAAATAGTATGCTTCCCGTTCTTATAGGACTCGATACACGATGAACATAGGCCTGTTTAAATGAACGTAGGCACAGCTCCCGGGATATACAGATGTTGCTTTTCTATAAATCTAGGAGCTGCCGCAACTTTTTGTTTCTTAGACCTGATATTTGGAAACATTGTATCATTTACAGAATATAAAGTGCAACAGTTGCTTGAAAACTGACTGCAGTTTGCAGTCTTTAAATGTTACAAAAACTCTGCCCCGGGGTGGAGGTTTCTACAGGATTAAAAAAAAAATGAGTATGTGTGCGATATTGGGACAGCAAAAATAACCGCAATTGTTTTGAGATAAATATTAAAATAAAAAAGCAGTTTTTGACTTTTCCATCCCCTTTAATTTGGTTCTATACTGTTTTATGTTTGCATTGTAGGAACTGGTTTTAACCCACTAAGCAAACTTTTCATGCCCTAATGTACTTCTTCATCCCAGACATCTTCAGGCTGATAACTGTGTGATTACTTACAGTAGAAGCACGGTAGTCTGGGAAAGGACGCGCTACAACACGATTCAGATGAAATAATGGCATTATTGGACCCGAAAAATTAGCGGCTGTTACACCCAATGTGGGAACAAACAAAGCTTTGTCAAGCCGAGGCACAGAATATTTTAGTAATGTTCCTTGTTGGTAATTTTTGCTTACCCATTCACTTCTGGTTGTAACACATTACAATGATACACCATCTGCTTTTAATGCAATGAGTGTGATGCATAAGTGGGTGGAGCTTCATGGTGGCTCCTGTATCAGCCTAAGCGCTGTGATGTCTGCCTCGGTGTAGTGAAACTGTAATTGCAATGTTTCAACTTACTATAAGGTAGTTTTTTAATATAATTTTTTTTTTTAACTTTTAGTTCCCCTTTAACAATGTCTGGGTAAACCTGTTTCCGTAGGAAATGGTTAACGGGGAGCCACTAGCATTCATTTTATTATAAATTGCAGTGCTATACATTCATACGCATCCATCTGGCTTATAACACATCATCTGCTGATTAACACCTTGCACAGCTTATCATTTATTTATAACACTCTCTATGGTATTATCAGTAAAATGGAAACTGTATCACTGCAATGGTGATGCTTTACTGAAAAGAACTGCTTGGGGCTTTGTTCCTGAATGCTTATAATAGAGTCATGTGTTGGTATAGATTATTTCTAATGCTCACATGAACATAGGTGCACAATAATAATGATCTGGATATTTATTATCATTTTAAAAAATGCTTGCACAACTGAGTTACCGGAACTTGTAACTACTACTACTAGTAGTGTCTGGTTTACCGGAACTTGAAACTACTACCGCTAGTAGTGTCTGGTTTAATGGAACTAGTAACTACTACCGCTAGTAGTGTCTGGTTTACTGGAACTTGTATCTACTACTACTAGTGGTGTCTCATTTACCGGAACTTGTATCTACTACTACTAGTGGTGTCTCATTTACCGGAACTTGTAACTACTACTACTAGTGGTGTCTGGTTTACTGGGACTTGTAACTACTTCTACTAGTAGTGTCGGGAGGGTGGAATCTCACTTCTATTGATTTCTACTAATTTTTTTGTAGTTTTTGGTCAACTAGTTTTTGTTCTTGTCAATCTTGCAACAAAGTCTCCAAACCTTCCAACTAAACAGCGACAAAGTCTCCAAACCTCCCAACTAAACAGCGACAAAGTCTCCAAACCTCCCAACTAAACAGCGACAAAGTCTCCAAACCTCCCAACTAAACAGCGACAAAGTCTCCAAACCTCCCAACTAAACAGCGACAAAGTCTCCAAACCTCCCAACTAAACAGCGACAAAGTCTCCAATCATCCCATACTTGAGGACAGGTCTGAGAACCACTGCCTTTGGAGTATATGGGGCAGGGCCTCCTATCTACTCTTGTGTCACTGTTTGTTGTTGTACTGACAAATAACTCCATCTTGCACAACTCTTTAGGATATGATGGTGTTTATTTAATTATTGACATTGACAATATTCCAGATGTAAATATTACACACCCAGTTGTTACTCAGATTATAATTCCATGTAATTGTTTTCTCAGGCTCCAGTGGTGCTGTATTTGTAGTTACATAAGGCATTGAGTTTCCTTATAAATCTATTCTTTAAAAGTCCAATGGTTTAATCCAAAGCCGCACTGCTACCTTTCGGAAACACTGTGTTTGTAATGGTAGTAAACGTGCAGCGCACGGCACTGTTTGGCTGTTGTGTTTTACTACTGTGAGGCCTGTAGGCACACATGAGTGATCAGAAAATCTAATTGTTCGGGCAAAATGTCATCGCGTCGTGTGTCAACGTGATGGCGTTCGGGCGAAATGTCAGCACGTACACGTGTCACATGATGACGTTCTGGCCCGACGTCACCGTGCAGGAATCCTTATATAAAGGGACCTGTGCTCACTTCCAACGTCACAGCGTGTTCGCAACCCTTTTGAGAGCGTCGTTTGACTCAAAGGAGTTGTGACCCACAGGTTGAGAACCGCTGGTGTATAGGAACTAGAATTTTGAAAGACAAATTTTGATTGGTCGCAATGGGCTCTGTAAATGATTGCCCGGTTGATGAACAACCTCCACCGTGCCATATGCAAGCACACACACTCCTAGTGCTGGAACATACCATTTTACCTTGCGCTGATGTAATTATCTGAGACCCTGTACAGTACAGCAGGAAGAAACGCTGGCAGATTTATTTACCTTCTCTAGTTACCTTGAGAAAACTGTGATATAACAGAGAGGCTTGCTGTTTTTTGTCTTTAAAATATCCATTTTACGGCAAATGAATAAGCCTCAAGTCTTCTGGAACTAACTTCCCTTTTATGTGGTCACACAAAGAATCAGCACAAGGCAGTGTGAGAGAGAAAGTGTTACGGTGGGAAATTGCAGGAACGATGGAAAGTCCCAAGAGTTGTTGTTGTGGCTTTACTTCACAAAATCTTATGCTAAATAAACTTTGTTCCTAAGCAGGAGACTCTTTCATCAAATGGCGGCTTGCCAGGGATTCTGGGAACGTGGTGGTGTGTGGGTATTTCCACTGAGATTCTGCTGGATCAGCAATAAACCATCCATTTGGAAATGAAAGAAAATGCTGCGATACAGATCTGCTGAAAGTATAGAAATGGGCCAGATCTCAGAGCGTAACTGTCAGAGTCGGTGATTTCGTGATAGACTGGGATTGCATGAATGTAATAACTTTGGCGAAACGAAGAAAAAGACAGACGCGTTATCACGCTTAAATTAAAACTCCGGAACAATGTATATACTGTACGTGTAACGAAGAACAAAGCAGTCTTATGGCTTGTTTAGAAAAAAAACTTGTCACAATGATTAATTGCAGCGTTTTGGTGATACCGATAGCATTGTGCGAATATGAGGAACACAGAAACAGTGAAATGCTTTTTGTATGCAGGTAGTTGCACATAATGTGCTGGTCCCGCTGTGTTGCAGATGTGAAATAGGCCTTAATGGACTTGTAACACCCAAAAAAAAAAAAAAATTAATTGCATTGCTTTCTGTCTGCGTGTTTTTATCTTTACTGATAGTAGCCTTGTTAATGATCAAAACCCACCCAGTCCCATTGTTTTCTATGGTGCTTTACATTAGGCATATACAGAAAGTGTGACCTAAAGCCTGATATATATTTTTTTTAAAACTAAACATCTTACTTTATAGACTCAATTTAGAATAAATGTATTGAAGGAATTTTAAATTTTTGGTGTTACTGTACTTTTAATCTGGGTTGCTTTGATGATAACTGTTTGTACAAATCATTCTTATGCTTCTTTTCTCTGGTTTTCTTCTTCCCACAGTGTACACACAGCTGTGACTCATGGTGGTAGGAGGCCCAGGATCTCTCCTGGGACAGACGGAACGTCCGATTCACCGGAATCCAGCCAATCAGAAATCCAAACTGATGTCCCCAGAGCGAAAGAGAGAGGAGGAATGTGGGAGCGAGGCTCCAGGAGAGGAATTGGAAAGGGACTCGGTCTCTTCTGAGGGTGGAAGGGTGACAGACAGCACTGACGATGAGGAGACCAGCAGTACAGAGAGTACACCAGCCCAGGTGAGGACAGTGCATCATAGATCCTGGCCTGTTCCCTGCTGATACCTTCCATATATATATATTTTAGTTTCCAATATAGATCCCACATATCTACGTATGTATGGATATTTTTATTTATAAAGCTCCACTAGGTTACACAGCGCTGTACAATTCAACAATACAATTATAATACAGACAAGGGAAAAGTGCTGAACAAAGAACAAGTGAAGTAAATTACAGGTATATAATCAAGAAAATACATTGCTCTAAGTGCCAGGCCATGATTGAAACAAGAGGGCAGATGTCCCTGTCCCATAGAGCTTACAATCTAAATAGGAGGAAGACTTGCATAAACAGGCGGGTAACAATGCAGTATTATAAAGTGTCGGTTCATCAGTCTATAGGTGCGAATTAAATAAGAAAGTAAATACAAAAAATAGTTGCTTAAATATAAAATATATATGTTGTTAACCAGTGCTAATCCCATGATTTTTACATGAGTTTTACATGTACAGACTTTGTTATATCCTAACACACACCCAGGGATACATGATATTCAGAGCCTGTAACAGTGGATTTTGAGTTGCTGCTATTATACTGATTTTGGTATTCTATGCTAAATGCCCTTTAAGTACAAATGGGTAGATATCTTGTATAAGTAAATTGCTTTAGGTTTTTTGTTTATCTTTGATTTACTGCCTAACCAAGAAAGACTTGTTCAAAACAAAACCATCTTTATTGGTAAGGATATTTTTATTGTCCACTGAACACTGAACAATCACCTACCACCTTATGGTGTAGGCAGGCAAATCAAGAAAAAATATACTGGGCAAAGTAAGTATTCAGCACCTCACCAATTAAAAATACAGTGGTACCTCGAGATGCAAACTGCTTGGCATACGAATTTCTCGAGATACGAGTTGCGTTTCGGACCGTTTTCCTGTTTGAGATACGAGCTGAAATTTGAGATAAGAGCTGTTTTGGCCGGAAAGGATTCATTTCGTATGTATTATTTTAAAAAGGGATAATTGGTTTGAGATACGAACTGTCTTGAGTTACAATCTCGGTCACGGAACAAATTAAATTTGTATCTCAAGGTACCACTGTATATCTAAAGCTGCCATTGTCATGAAATACTTACCAGATCCAGTCCATACAGGTAAAGAAATCAAACCATAGATGTCCATAAATTAAGTTATGTGTCATAATGAGAAATGACACAGGGAATAAAGTATTGAACACATGAAGAAAGAGAGGTGCAAGGAAAGTCATGACAGCAGCTGAAATCTATCAGTAATTAGAAAGCAATCCTGCCACTTAGTGAAATCTAATACCAGCTGGTTCAACTCATGTCCTCTACAAAGGTATCTCATTCAAAGGTGCCACTCAAGGAATATCTCATGATGAGAAAAACCAGTGAAGCTGTCCCAAGACCTCCACAACCTTATTGTTGGAAACCATATAGATGTTTAATGGGCATAAGTAGTATAAAGCCACAGTCCTGTGGAAATTCTGCCCATAGTCTTAACTTAAAATTTAACCAAAATATTCTGATTTTAATAATTTTGTTAGGGATGCTCCTTCCTTAATCAGAGCCACCTACATCATAGCGGAGATAGTCACTGACGCAATGTATCTTGGTGCCTTTGGAAGAATGTTCAGACAGACAGTGCTTGGAGACACTTTAAGGTGCTTTTCATCCTCATGAGTTTTAAGGTTCTGTAAACATGTGGAAACATTTAAACAAACTTTTTTGTTTAAAAAAAAAAAAAGTTTGTTTTCTACTTAAAGATGAGCCAGGGGTGATTTATTATTCATTTTTTCGAAATGAGATGGAAAAGAAAACAGATCTCATTAACACGTATCTCATTTATATTCGTATTGCTGAATTGTACAGCGCTGCATTAATTTGTGGTGCTTTATAAATAAATTGTACTTCTATACACTTGATTTGTTTGCTGGATGTTGGGGTAAAGGAATGAGCGGACATTGAGATAAGCAAGTCACACTGGCTGCGCATGTAGTGGTGGGGGGAAGTGTGCGATTGGATGTGATCTCCAGTCATGTAATCGTGTAATCAACACCTCACACTTGCTGCTGATATCTTTAAACTGTACTACTGACAAAGTGACAACAAGTTAGAGTGTGAGTATCTTAAATTACTGGGCACTTGGTGAGAATTATTTATAGAATATAACACAATAACCAGACTTGCTATTATCTCTAGTTCATAGTAGAAAGCACTATATCTTCCTAGGTCTATTTACTAAATATTGTATTTTTATTCTGAAAATGTCACTTTCATTTTTATATCCGTGAATTGTCCCGGATCCTGTGGGACAGTCCCACCTTCCCTTCCCTATAATTGATGGTTGGCCACTTTGATGGACATCACCAGTGCAGAGAACCAAACTACCCCGTAATTAGAAATTTGGGTCAAACAGAATGAAGAAAATCCAGTTTCCGTTCATTATTGCCACGTTTTCACAGGCTTTCGACAGGATTTTCTGATTTCTACCGTATCCCTGTCCTACAGGAAAATAAGATTGTAAAAGATGTAGTTTAAATCCCTGCAAGTCAACTGGTGAAAATTGAGGGGGATTAGCACTAAAGAAAATTTGTGGCAGTAAAGTGATTTAAATAAGCAAAATGGTTGTCAAGTGGAAAAGTACAGAAAATATAAGATATCACACATGTAGCTAGTAGAGTAAATTAGTTTGATGCGCGGTTCTACAGAATTACTTAAAAGCTTAAGAAAGGATTTGCTGTTAAATAGATGAAACTAATGCAGGGCTTGCTCATTGCTAATCTGCTTATATTATAGATTAATAGTAAATATTTCACAATAGCTCAAACTAGACTTTTCCCATGCGTTAATTACAATATCACCATGAAAGCTCAAATGTTGTGCCAGGAAAACATTAGTCAATCTTTAAACCCTTGAAGGCAACACAAGCAGGTGGTATACAGTAGCTTGGAAAATATGAAACGGATAATATATCCAGGAACATAAAATATTTTATATCTGCTTACAAACAATATATATTAAAGCAGATTATTTCTGACTTAAATTAGTCTCTTTAAATAGTTTATAAGGCTGAAGAAAGACACAAGTCCATCCAGTTCAGCCAATTTTTCCTGCAATGTTGATCCAGAGGAAGGCAAAAAAAAAAACCTTGAGGCCTGAGCCAATAATCCTCATGTTAGGGAAAAATTACTTCCTGACTCTAAATATGGCAATCAGAATAATTCCCTGGATCAAGTTCCCACCTCCAGTTATCCAGTACCC
>WMED01012005.1:0-14999 GCA_019650415.1 Pipa parva
GGATGGGGGCGCCAGAAGAGGGGGTGGCGCGGGATGGGGTCGCCGGGGGAGGGGGCGGGGTTTCATGAGGGGGGCGGCACAGGGCGGGGGCGCCGGTCGAGGGGGCGGGGCAGCACCAGATGGTGGGGGGGCACCATTGGAGGGGGGCGCCTAGGGCGCCAATAGAGCCAGAGCCGGCTCTGGCTATACGCAACTATTCGGCATTTAGTCAATAAGGCCCTTAGTGCGTGAACTGTTTATCAAGAGAAAGTCAGTTTTGTCCGAAGGTACAAATGTACTCCTTTACTGGTATACATAAACTTCACTCAAATATTCTTTTTAATGTTCAATAAAAGTCTTTTTTTTCTAACAAAAATATTTACATAGATACACGGGGAGAATCTGTATAAAAAAGTGTTAGGGGAACAGCTGCAAAATGAGATTCTCATTCTTTATAAAAGTTCTGTTGATAATTATCAATCAGCTGCCGTGTTTGTGCTCTTCTCTGATAATTAAAAAATTATTCAACAGCAGTTTGGTTTCTTTTAACATGCAGATTTCATTTACAACTTACAGTACAGTATGGATGAATAAATTCAGCTGATTCCTCGTGAATAGTTAGTACATTATTAATTCAATGCATGCTACAAGCCAGTAGATAGATATAAATTTATATACAAGGAAAATAATCATATATTCCAGAAATAAAATCCCCTGTGTATAAATACGTAAAAACAGGGGTGTTCTCATGATAAAGACAGGTTAGGCAGCATCTATCGGGTCGGTGGAAGGTAAGACTCAATACTTGCTCCCCAATCAATGGAAACTGGTAATTTCCAGCAAAATGAAAGAGGTCAGGCAGTGCCTGACTGAGGCATCTGGGGCCCTGTAGAGAAGATGATAACAAGGGCCCACAACCTACTAGCACATGTCTTGTGCAGGACATTACAAAAGAGCCCACTGTCCAAATGTTAGTGTAATTAACAGCCACAGAGAGACAAGAGAGTATAGGTGATACCTTTGTGATCTAAAAGAATAGATGGTAAATGCAAGCTTTCCACACTACTTAGCTCTCTTCTTCAGGCATAGTGAATATTATACCTGAAGAAGAGACCTAAGTAGTGTGGAAAGTTTGCATTTACCATCTATTCCGTTAGCCAATAAAAGGTATCACCTATACTCTACTTGTCTCTACAGACTACCCAGCATACCCCAGTTATACAGACTTCCCAGCATACCCCAGTTATACAGAAGAGAGCTAAGTAGTGTAGAAAGCTTGCATTTACCATCTATTCCGTTAGCCAATAAAAGGTATCACCTATACTCTACTTGTCTCTACAGACTACCCAGCATGCCTTAGTTATACAGACTTCCCAGGATACCCCAGTTATACAGAAGAGAGCTAAGTAGTGTAGAAAGCTTGCATTTACCATCTATTCCGTTAGCCAATAAACGGTATCACCTCTATTCTACTTGTCTCTGCTTATATCTATGGTGAACACGGTGCTTGACTCTAATAGCAGCTACTAATCTACACATGTTAAGAGAGGTGCTTTTTGGCATCAGGTATGGGCCCCCCAAGAATGGAGCCCACAGGAGCATTCTGTGGTGGGTCAGTCCTACCTGGGGGGCCCTATGGTGATAGTTTAGAACATATCGATGCAAAATGAACTCCATTGAAAGTAATGTAAAGTGTAGTGACATTAATGCATCCATATTTATTGATATTGATTTATTTCCACACTGATACATTTTATTTGGCACTACGTATATTTGAGGGAAATCAAAAATGTGGCGAAAAGGAAAAAACATTGATAACATGGTGGAAAATGGAGAAAAGGATCGAATTGCGGCAAATAGATGAAAATTAAGTTTATAAATCTCTCCCTTAAGCCATGTTAAGAAAAAGTCAGAAGAAAATAAGCAGTTTCTCTCTCAGGTGGGGAATGAAGACTTTTACTAGTAGCAAACTCTTTACAAAGCCCCTTAATTAGTAAATCTAGTTCACCTAAGACACAGGTGAGATTTCTGGATTAACTATTCTAGAACTGGCTACTGCTTGCCCTATACTATATTATAATATAGTGTTATACAGAATAATGAAAACATACCACATATTACAACCATTTCACATTACACCATTTTATACAATATTAGTGACATTTTATCTCATCTCATCTTATCGCATGTTACACAGCCATAAAATTCCTTCTAATAAATTGTTTTCATTTTGTAAACACAGTTTATAGTTGTATTAATATCTTTCCTTTAATCTTTATTAGGTGTTTATATAACATATTCTGTATGATTTGTAAGCCAATTAACCTGATCGTGTTTCTATGACATCTAAATAACCATGATATTTGTTTAGGCATTCAATCATTAGCTCATGATGTAACCTAACTCAATTTAACAGTGAAAATGAGAGTCATTCTCATTTACTCCATTATAAAGATTAATATTTGAATGACTGCATTTGTTGTTATTAAAAAATAAAATGTATTTGTTTTATGAATGATTCACGGAGGATCTTTATTTATTTCACTGATTAACACTGGAAAAGCTGCTGCTAGTTTGGTCCTCAGTCCTTACTGCCTGCATCAAAGCATAAAACTTTATTCCAAACAGAAAGGTTTGTATGAGTCGGAATATTTAGGTTTATTATCTTGCCATCCTAGCATTGTTCCTCTTTTAATAAGAACGCGGCTCACATTTACTGCATGAAACGTACGCTCCTTACAAAGCAAGGTACATTAAGCTAACGCATATTTCAGAAGAACTCACAGTGTTATTTCTTTTCTAGTAACTAGATGTCTTCCAAAGAACAAAGTCAATTTTAAGATGTGATTCGATATGTTTTTGAGTACATATCTCAGCTGGGTATTACTGTTCCCCAAGGATTTGTTCAATGAACATTAATAATGAACTTTAACATAGTAATAATGAGATGGTTTCCATTGATTAATTGTTCTGCATCCTACAGTGTTCAAGGAACTGTCGGATTATAAATAACAGACACAATCATGGATAGATGTTTATGATGATATTTTTACAGCATTTTCTCATAACCCAATGTGTTCTCTTTCGCCCACTCGCTCACTGTTCTTTAATCTCTTCACCTCTTGCTCCAGTTTCTAATGTTGTTTACTGCTTTCATCTTAATATCCCTCTTACCCCATTTTTATTAATAATGACACCTCATTTTTCAATCTCTTTCGCCACCTTTTGGCGTCATCTATAAAGAAAGGTTTTGTTTACTATAAGTAATAACTTCTTTAAAGAGCTTACAATTACCATGTCATTTAATGGTCCGTATAAATACTTGGCTGATTAATGTTTCTTCAAGTGGATGATACAGATACCACAAGCAAATCTACTAAAAACCTTGACCACCAGATTAGGAAGGGATTCTTTAGTGTAAGCTCTGATGAAGCTCTGGAATTCCCTACCAAGAAAGGCAGTAATGAATCAGACTTCAGGATGAATCAGACCTCAGACCCATAGAAAACTCCTGGGTGAGATTTTATTCATCACCTAATAAAACATAAGGGCCCCCTATGCTTTATTTTATATGGAATACATTCAAGCATTCCCAGTTTTAGAGCTAGATCAGATGCTGTTCTATGGTGCATCTGGAACACTTTAGTATAACCAGGGTAAAGTGGCTTCCCAATGTCCCATTGAAGAGTAAGAAAGGTCAATTCCAAGTAATTCCAAGTTAATAATTCCCCCCTCAGTCAGGTGCTACATACCGATAGTGTAAGCATCACAAGATATACAGATGGAGAAAGAAGATTGATGGTCTTACTTTGTGTCACTGCGGATGTAGTGTGATAAATAATGTATCATTGGAGTAACCCTTGTAAGTCCTGATAAATGCACTGTGTTTCAACTAAAAAGAATCTCCATTGTTCAATATTTTGTTCCTGAAAATGTGAGACTAACCCACTATTACTGTACCCATGTAGTGACTGATGAGGAACATTGTCTAAATTACGATTCCATACCACACTAGCCAAGTTACTAAAATATATTAGATTCTCATAGTACAGATCATTTTTTGGAAACAGAAATCTGAATGTAGTTCACGTGGTGATGGATTCTTTAAGAGTCATTTTCTCTGTGTTCAAATTAAAATTCTGTTTCTATATACTGAACAGCCTAACAATACAAAAGGATATTTCTTAAAATAGAATGTATGCATCAGACAAGATAAAACAATAAATCTTGAGCTAAGGGGTCCATTGTAAATTCCTAGAGTAACAAAGGGTTCTAATGTTTTTTTGTGGTTCTACTGTTTTGTATCCTTGATATACTCCTGAGCTGAGCAAAGCATGCTTTTTGGGAGGTCCTCCTCTCCTCTAAGGGCAAGTTGCTCCCTTTGGGTTCCTTCTTTTTTTTCTCCAATTTATGAAAGATGCAGCTTTTAATGGGTTTGTGAGATTTGGATGTATAAAGCCTTGTGATCTTTTTTTTTTAATGAAAGCATTCTTTGTTCCAAAGCATCTGAATATTTTCTTGTTTACATGTATTCTTTTATTCTTTCATGGGTAAAATCACAAGTTTTCATAAAACGTAGAAAATGGGAAGAGAATTAGATATGGGGAATGGCAATGTCAAAAATATATATAAGGTAGTAAACCATGAATGTAACATGGGGAACATACGCTACTCAAAACAATAACATAAAAGGCAAAGAGGAAAAAGGGGGTAGTCTAAATATGCACTCTACCACTGCAAATACTCTGAAACAAGTACAAACTGAACTAGGAGCTAATCTACTGGCAGACATGGAAAACAGATGAAAAAATTATATTATGCAATGCCACATATTATCAAATCAAAAAAGTATACAAAATCAAAACATGAAAGAACAAAATTACAAAAATACAAAATCAAAAAGCAATGCACACAAAAGATTAAAACTGTATAGAAAATAGTGAGGGCGTCCCCATCACATAAATAGGTCTCAAAACCACTAAGCCTCAATGTGCTGGCAGGGAATATACAGAGTGGCAAATAGCATCAACACAGATAAATACATTTCCACAATGGAGCTGCCATATAACGTAGAGCAGGGTTAATCAGTTGTGAAGGGCTGTATAATTCAAATGAAGTCCTTCCATGTAACAAGCATTAAAGGGAATGGTAAATCCATGGGCAAAATTTATTAAGGGCGAAATGATTGCCCGAAGTTAAATTCCGATCGCATGATCGGAATTTCGATTGATTCCGATCACACAATCGGAAATCGATCGAAATTCCAATCGTGCGATCGGGAATCGATCGAAATTCCGATCGTGCGAACGGAATTGATAAAAATTCTGATTGTGCGGTAAAAATTCCGCATTTAATAAATTTCGCCCAACTTCTGTGCCCTCCCACAATGTATCCAGGAGCACACGGTGCATTCAGTCCATAATGAATCAGAGCTCAATATAAATAACTGACAGTTAACAACCGCACACGGACATAAGGCTGTAAATTAAACCAGCAGAACTAAATGATATGATGGGGGTGTATATGAGATTAAAGTTGCAAACACATAGAGCACAGCAGATTAAACTCACATGCCTTTCCTCATCAGATCTCCTGGATAGTGCAGCTTGAAACAGTCAAAATACATCCCCCTGAATAGCCCAGTATCTCAGTACCACAGCCGTCCATGGGCATTGAAACTTCCATCTGTGTATAGGTCCTAGTAAACTGCCAGACGCTCCAGGTGCAATTCCTCCTGGTTAGTCAGAGCCCAACACAAACCACCAACATACATTTCACTCAGACACAGCTTGAAATAGTCAAAATACATCCCCCTGAATAGCCTAGTATCTCAGTACCACAGCCGTCCATGGGCATTGAACCTTCCATCTGTGTATAGGTCCTAGTAAACTGCCAGGCGCTCCAGGTGCAATTCCTCATGGTTAGTCAGAGCCCAACACAAACCACCGACATACATTTCACTCAGACACTTGAGCTTCTTCCGGCCGAGGGGACGCCCTCACTATTTTTTATACAGTTTTATTCTTTTGTGTGCATTGCTTTTTGATTTTTGTTTTGCATTTTTGCTATTTTGTTTTCATGTTCTAATTTTGTATACTTTTTTGATTTGTCGTTATTGCATAATAACATTTTTTCATCTGTTTTCCATTTCTGCCAGTAAAGGAGCTCCTATTTCAGCTTTTACTTCTTTCAGAGTATTTGTGGTGGTAGAGTACATATTTAGACTACTCCCTTTTGTCTCTTTGCCTTTTATATGAATGGGAAGTGAAACCTATTTCCCATCAAACATGGAGGAACTCTGAGGGTGTAATTCATAAAGCAGCAAAGTGAGCTACAATCCGTTCGGCTCACTTCGCTAATAGTAGTATGCGTATGCTGATGTCCTGTACGCGGACATCAGCATGCGCATTTAAGGGATTCCCGTCTTGGCGAGAACAAAAGAGTTGCCTCGCCGAGATGGGAATCCCTTTAATGTGCATGCTGATGTCCGCGTACAGGACATCAGCATGCGCATACTACTATTAGCGAAGTGAGCCAAATGGATCGTAGCTCACTTTGCTGCTTGATGAATTACCCCCTGAATCTCTGAATTCCCTAAAGTTCTCAGCTATAGTCAAGGATGTGACCTAACCATGCTTAACCCTGCAGCAATGTTTTTGAAAGTTCATCCTCCATGTTTGACTTCCAGATTATAAGAACAGGGTGTGGGATACAGCAATGTAACACTGCTCGAGATCCAGTCTAAGTCAAAGAAAGTGTCAAGGAAGCAGGTCCAAGCAAGTTAATTGACAAGTTAGGAGGTAGGCAAGCAGCAGTCAATCCCCAGCTCAATAACAAGTTAGGAAGTACACCAGCAGAGACCAAACCCAGTCCAATGACAAGTTAGGAAGTAGGCAAGCAGAGGTCAACATGCAGTAAAACCATAGCAAGAAAGCAGTGGTAAAGGTCAAAGCTTAAATTATGAAAAAGAGAAACACTCTGCAGGAAGGCTTCCGCAAGTCATAAATATATTGCTTAGGCCAGCGGTGGCAAACCTATGGCACATGTGCCAGAGAGGGCACTCAGAGTTCTCACTGTGGGCACACGCGAGTGTGTGCTTCTTCAGTATAGGCCGTGGACCCAACCTGAAGGAGTGCTCACTCGCAGGGAGGATCTAGGTAGGATAGCCTTGGCCAGAGTTCTGCCCCAACTCAGGTGAAATGACATCACTCATCAGCGCTTGTCTCCAAAGTGATGTCATCATCAGCATTTGATGCCAAAAAGGTTCGCCACCACTGGCGTAGGCTTTATTTCTAGTTTATTTTGCCCTGAGTATTAAATGCAAATCAAAATTGTCTGACAGCTTCAGAAAAAGATTCCATTTTCAAAAAAGGCCAAGCAACAACAAGAAATGAGTATAGGAGAAGCGGACATTTTGGAACAGGGAACATGGCAAAAAAGAAAAAGATGAATGCAGATAGAGAGCCATGTGCCAGGGATGAGTGGGGGTAGAAGTGGTGGGGGGCGATAACATAGAGAACTGACAAATAAATAATCTAGCTCTCCTTATGTCTTGTGAAACTTTATACATTTTTATTTTCAATTACTTTTTAATCATCTTAATTATAATATGAGCATTATATGAGTTTATAATTAAGTGCATTTATGTCGCTGCAAGCCTTGCCACATCTGCTGTGTTCCAGAAATTTTATCATTATTCAGATAAACAGAGTATTCATTTCAAAACATATTATCTCATATTACTTTATGAATGTACTAGAGAATGATGTGGCTGTGCATCCCACAGCATGCATTTAAATATTTTAAAATATTTTTTTCAAATAAATAACCAGTGCTCCATACAGGTGGCAGTCCTTCTTGTATGTTTGCCTAGACATATTGCAGGGGTAGTAAAGAAACCCATTATAAGACAATGCAGCAGTAGGACCCCACTTTTATTCTTCATTACCTAAAATTGTCTGTGGAACCCTTAAATGGGAACTATAATCAGATTACATCTTTACATATGCAGTACTATACCTTAGTGAGAAGCAATTCTCTCCAGTAGTTGTTTTATGTGAAGAAGAATGATTTATTACACAGCACTGGAAAACTCCTCCGCCAGGAAATATGTATGTGATGTGTTCTGGTCAGTTTTCCATGAAAAGGTTCTCTCACCTGGAAATTTTTAGCTAATGTGTAATGTAACACCTGCGCACAAGTTAGCTTATCCTATGTAATCTCCTGTACTACGTTCCTCTCAAAGCAATCTGCTTTGCGTACCTTGTACTACTACTGCCCTTTCTCGTCTTAAACCCTTTTCACTCTCTGCCCCTCACCTTTGGAATTCTTTACCCCCTTGTCTCCGCCAGATACATTCCCTCTCCTCCTTCAAAACCAAATTGAAATCCTATCTGTCAGAGCACTAGCACTGATTCTTATCATTGATTTTATGTATAATTTTTATGTTTAATATCTGTATATCTATTGTATTTATCTATTATTTGTTCACTGTATTTATCTATATCTATTTTGATCTACTTATTTTGCATTTATGGACCTATGTCTCAACACTCTCCACAGCTCTTATCGTCCTATCTGTGTATGTAAGTCTTCCTCCCACTTAGATTGTAAGCTCCATGGGGCAGGGACCTCCAACCTCTGGTGTCAATCACAACCTAGCACTTAATTTGATGTATCCTTGTGATATTTTACTTGTATTGTTTAATGCACTTTTCCCTTGTCTGTATTGTACTTGTATCGCTGAATTGTACAGCACTGCGTAAATTTGTGGCGCTTTATAAATAAAATTATACATACATACATTCCAAAGGTAAGCAAGCTTAATTGATGAGACTAAAAGGTCAGCACGGTGCTTAACCAACAGCAGTTAAGCAGATTTTTCTTCTTGTGTTGCCTAACTTGCAAGAGGGAAATGGGGGGAGCGGGTAAGGACAAAATTTCACCTTTCTAGAAAACTAATTAAGGGAAACAAACAACAAGTATTATTTCCTCCCTAAATGTTTTTTCTACTATTTGTGTTAGTGATTGGCTTAGTATAAAGGAGTTTCATATGTATGTGTGCAGGTATATCAGCACTATAGTGTCCCTTTAAAGGCATATGCACACTACCTTTTCTGGATTCTCCAGACTAATTGAACCTCAGAGTATAGGCAGCCTGATTACATATAGGGTTCAGTGGTTTGGAAATAAAATGTTGAGTTTCAGGAATTTGCTTCATCTTAAATAGGTCAATAGGTAAGTTTTTTTGGCATTCAAACAGAATAAATAAAAATGCCACTATTTAACCATTCTCTGTGCATACAGTACCTCTGTGACACTGACCCACTGCCAGGACAAGATTATTTGATTACTACAAGTACAGGAGACTCATCATTGAGCTTGCACTGTAGGTGCTCAAGAAAACAGAAATGTACATGTAATGGGAACATTCTTCTGGCTCTTCAGCATGTTCACCCATGGGTGGGGTAGAGTGCTGAATGCTGAAATTTCATCTTGTTATGGATCCTACAAATTAGCCTTCTACAGCATAATCAGCTTTCCAGCATATGGATTCAGTGTCAGGACAGGGCCCAGTATTTCACATTTGTGCAAATATAGGTGGGAAACACGTACATTACTAAAGTCAAGCAGGTTGGTGATAACACCTGTGGATATCCTCCAACAGCAAACTTCTCTTATCTCAGTCCAGGGTGCACTGTGAGAAAGGGGTCCTGCATTGATTGGGAGTAATGAGTCAAAAATCTCTCTGGAATTTTAACTGGTGAAGTTGTTGGTCACTTTTCTTTGAAATTGAGTTGTTGCTGGACTCTTGGGTTGCCACTGGGTCACTGATGTTCACTTTGTTTAAAGAATTTTCATTGATATTTTTCATAACTGGATCATGGCAGATAAGATTCATACTTTCAGCTTTCACCTAAAGAAGAGAACTGAGATGTCTGTTATTACTAGTAAAGTATCTAGACACAGTGCAACTTTCAAAAAAGATGACTGCACAAACCTCACCAGTTTCTGAAGCCTCAAAAATGATATTCCATTTCCACTACAACATATTGAGGAAACAAAAACCCCTTTCCCAAGTTATACTAAATATGTTAACAATGACTTTTGGTGAGGTCCTATTTACTGTTTTGTACATTTATATTTTTTGGTTTTATTTGTTTTTAAAATTATCTCTATAGCTAATTTTAACTGATTGTGTGTTAGTTAATTTTTTGTGTTCATAATGAGTACAACTTGTACTGTATATCTATTTAATAAACAAGTAGCTGGGTACATACCCAGAGGTGGCTTAAAGGAACAGTTAAGTCCCTAAGGAAAAAATCCAATTAAAAGTAATTTTGTGTGCATATTATTTAGTAAAGGAATATAGCACAACCTTTCTACATAATGTTAAATACCTAAAAATCAACCTCCAAGATCAGTACCAATTACCTGATTAATGCCAACTAAAATAAAAGCTTCTATCTGGTAACATAATGGCATCCCAATAGAGACAATCTTTCTCAGAGCTGAGAGAGTAGCTGGTGCTCTGCTTTAACCACCATGTTCCAAGTAACATCCTCTGATTGGCTAAAGGATTGACAGAGGACCACTTCCCCTCCAAACAGCTGCTCACAGTAATTAGTGTCAGTAGCTTCTCACTTCCTGCTCCATGCTTCCTAGAGATAGCAGTATTAGGTTAATGCATGTAAACTGGTTCCTGTAAATAAATGATGTCAGTTATTTTTGACTGTTTACCTGCACTTTCACAAAAGAAAAATAAGTAATAAATAATAATGTACGATGAGATCATGAAGAATTTTCCCCTTGAAGTCTACTAATGGCCTTTTTCAATTATTTGAAAATTACTGTAAAAATAAGAATAAGTTTTAATCTTTTTTGTTTTTTGTTTTTAGGATTCAATACCACAAGTATGAAAATGTTATTGAACATTAAAAAAAAAAAGAAATGAAAAGAGAAATACAGTAATGTGGGTAGACTACTCTGTGTGCAAGTGATCATTAACATTTGAACACAAAAATTCAAAATGATGGGTTTAAAAATGAAGACGCACTCTATAAAATAAATTGACACATTGACAGTTTACATTATTATCTATAACAACTCATTAGAACCACATCTGTATCATTTAAAGAGAACCTGGGCGTGTAGTTGTGTTAGAACTAAGCCTTTCCTTATATGGCTGATTACTTGTGACACTAGATCCCACTGCCTGGAATTTTGTTAGAATATAAGAATGGCCAATGAAATCACAACTGGATGCTCTTTGGGACAAAATGTAATAAAATCGAAAATATCAATATTGAGATATTGAATACATTTTACTGATATTGCAATACCAGTATAGATATTTTCAATTTTATTAAATTTTGCCCTTTCAACTAAGCCATCAATATAATTTGGTGTTGACTGGTCCTGCCGGGGCATATTTATTAAAAAGTGAATTCACCTCCCACCACTTTGCAACAATTTGTTCATATTGCAGCAAAGTTAATTGTGCATATTTCTAAGACAACATATTTTCATGCTGATGGAGAAAATTGTCACAAATTGTTGCATAGTATTTTGTAAACAGTCAGGAGAATTGTAGCAGTGAAGTATTGAAGGAAATTCATCATGAACCATGTATTGTAGCAAAATGATGTCATTTTTACATTGATCTGTTTATAGAAAACCATGTTAGTAAAACTATTTATTTTGATAATTTCTACATTCTGGCAATATTATTATAATAATAAGGGAAAATGTCATCAATTTCGTGCATCTATTCATCGGTATTATCACCAAATAAAAGTCACCAGAATTACAATTGTTTTAACATTTCTTCAAAGGCGGACAGTTCATAGCTTATATTGAATCCTGCCGTAAGCTCCCTGCTTAGAGAAGTGGCAAGTTGCGTTCAAATTCAGAAATCTATTAATCAATTTGCCCCTAAATGGATGACTGCTTTAAATCCTTAAGTGGACTAATTTCCTATTCCTTAAACCTTCTAAGAATGGTGTAGCATCGTTTAACAATAGCAACGATAGGTCCAGCCAATAAACAGCAGGAGTACATGTAGTCAGGCACCCAGGAAAGCATCCAGGATTCTCGAGAACTCCGTCCAAACTTAGATAATTGCAATGAATGAAAGGAAAGAATCACTGAAAGTGCAAAAGGTGGTAGTGCACCTACCTGTTTATTCAGCACGTAACATGTTTCGGGTAAGTACCCTTTATCACATTTGATATATAAATATACTGTATATGCTGTATTTAAAAAATTGTTATTCCTAATTAATTCAACAGTGACAATTCAATCAGAAAGACATGTTGCTGATATTTTAATGTGTGGGTTCATGGGAAACATTTCGCTGCTGCATGATTTTACCACTATAGAGTGCATGCTGACGGAAATTTAAATGGTTAGCGGAGGTGGAGAGGCAAGCCAATGGGAGCTTGCTGATGGAGTTTTTCCACTGCCTGTGGACTATCTTATATATATATTGGCTTCTTACAGTAATAACTGGCAGGACAACATACGGGACTACAGAACATGCTTACTAGTAGGTATTTATTTAACCATACTTACTTTTATGATTTCCAGTTAATGTAATATTCTGGCATAGCTCACTCTATCTTCCATTTGAAACTGGTATTTAAGTTGGTCAAATTTGACTGCACAAGTATTGTTTAAATCCTTCAAAACAGCATGGGAATTGCATTTTTTTTATCAGCTTTATTGGTAGCTGAAGAATTATTACCATGACTACAGTAAACTGATGCTAATACCATATGAAGAATCATTTTATGTGATTAAAAACCTATTTACCTATGTATAATGATCTCATAAAGTTTCATAAAGTGTATCATTTCAGCAATAACTCAATTGTGAAACCGCATAATAAAGACCTATATGTGGATAATACAAAGGTAATATTATTTGATTTGGCTTACTTTTGAAGTCTCTTGTACGCGAGACATTATTCTGTAGAGAATAAATTACTGATGAAGACAAACTAGCTGTGAACAGCTGTGATTTGGAAGGGCTGATGTTTAAGGATGGCATTGTATGTAACTGTGAAGTACAAATATATTCACAATGCCAAGATATACCAATAACTGTTAATCCATCCTAGAAGTGCCCAATCTTGAGTTCATTTTATTGTGATCCTTAAAGGAGTACTAAAGTTAGAAATCAAGAAATCATTAAAAACCTTACCAGATATAGGGGGTAATTCAGCCTAGTCCGAACTTACCCATCGATGCTTCGCCTCTGCTCACAGACACTGTTATGCGCTCGATGATGTGCTGCGCACAGACTTCAGCGAACGCTTTAAAGGGATTCCAGTCTCGGCAAGGCTCAACTCAAGTCGCCTCACTGAGACTGGAATCCCTTTAAAGGATTTGCTGATGTCCATGTGCAGCACATCATCGAGCGCATAACAGTGTCTGCGAGCAGAGGCGAAGCATCGGAGGGTAAGTTCGGACTAGGCTGAATTACCCCCATAGAGGTGAATCGCTACAGTCGCTACAAAGCTCCCCTGCTAGCGAGTGCTCCTTCAGTGCAAGCCACAATTCCAGCCTGAAAACTGTCGGATTGGGTCTGCGGCCTGTACTGAAGGCAGCCTTGGCAATGGCTTGCGTGCCCTCCTTGCACGCATGCCATAGGTTCACCAGCACTGGCCTATACCATTATGCAATATAAAAGTTACATTATAAAACAAATTATACATATTTTAGTGATGTGAACATGTATAGAAACACAAGACAAAAGTCAAACCCAAACTATCCTGTATGAGAGTTACCTCAGCCATCCTGATTACTCTATTAATATTATTGTTTTGATTTATTATTATTTTATATTTTTCATGTTAATATAACTGCGGCTTCAGCTGAAGAGAATGAAAAAAAAAAACACTGCTTTTAATTTCTTTTTAGCATCATTTATCGTCCCTAATGGAATCCATAGTCATATGAAAAAAACTTTAGTTTAACCCTGAATTTAAAAATAAAAAATCTATGAAAGTTGAATTTATATAATTCATTTATAGATCATTCAATCCAATTCGTTTTTGTGAGAGCGACTTACAAGACAGAGGACATTAAAGTAAGGTTTTACTATGGAACATGCACCATGCCAAAACAAAGTCTATTAAGTGGCATCAAATGGTGGGAACAAAAATAAATGTCAGTGCTCCAGGAAAGATAAATAGATAATTTAGGACCCGGTTCTCTCAGACAAGTTGCACACGGGCTCCTGCAGCTGCCTTTCCAGGGGACATCTGCCAACTTACTACTGCTGACTTCAGGGATAGTCAACAAGTTCCCAGCTGATCTCTGCCAACGCACTATATCACTGTTCAGTGGCAGGAAAGTTCAATAATTTATTTATAAAATACTTAATGCCTGAATCAAATGTTGCGTTAGTTTAATACAGTATCATCCACAGAAATTTATTTGTAAAGAAGAACTACAGCCCAGGAAAAAGGTGTAGGTTAGAAATAAAGGACATATATTGTAGGGCTTTACTGTATCTGCTCAGAATTACAGCAATCCTGTGCCTTTAATAAGTAACTTGCCCTGCTGCATCAAAAATTCAATTCAGTCATCATCATACATCTAAGAATATAACAGAATGGCCGTAATACAAACTGCGCAATCAATAAATATAACTAAAAGTTAAATCAGTCTTAATCTTGAATGCGGGCCTCCTTAGATAACACAGTGAGTGTCAAGATTGAAGAAAACGTAGTCCAAATCGGAACTATCTGCAAGGGGGGCGCAAACAAAAAGCACTGATAGTGCATTAAACCTTAAAACAAAAGTAATTGAAATAGACCCAACGTCCAATCAAATGAAGAAACACCGTGCAATTCCGCAAATATTTTGGTTAAATTGCTGTAACCAAAAACCATGTGTGTATCACACTCTTATAAATCATGTGCTTACCAGAGCACCAGATAAATCAGGTTTTGTACAATCAAACAGATATTCCCACATCCACATGGATTCCACTGTAATTCAACTCCAATGCAG
>WMED01012006.1:0-14999 GCA_019650415.1 Pipa parva
GCCATGAATCGTGATACGAATCGAATCGTTGTTAAAATGAATCGTTACACCCCTAGTTTCAAGTAAAACATTGGAAAATATAAATCCTTAAATATATTTTGTGAAAGAAGGTCATTGAAGTAACCCAATATTTTTTAAAACTCCATGCTGATTTTGCAGGCCTTAGCATGGTCACCATAATTTTGAAGTAAGTAGATTTTAAAAGTTGCAAGGTAGAATGGCATGAGGTTTTTTTCTGTGTTTGGTCACTATTGATGCCGCTATGTTGCAGACTGAGGGGAGATTATACAACCGTTTTACTGGGTTAATTCTACATTAACCCAGAAGCCCATTTACTCAACCAAGGTCCTGCTATACAAAATATAATTTAAAACCCCATGATGATGATCATTAATATATTCTTCCATATTTTGGCCTAAATAGGGGCCACTACCTGTTCTACAGAGGGGAATATTCCTTTTGAATTAATGTTTATGGAATAAATGTTCACAGTGTGTGTGTGTTCCATGCCTTTAGCTGACATAGTTAATAAGTATTGCCTACAGTAGAATTTTCAATGTACTTGTGGTTGATTGGACAGACGCAATGTGTAGTCCAATCATATACAAGAATACAGACCCTGCAGGAGCAAATGGCACCGACTGAATGGTGTAAGATGAAATGTTTCTAGGAGAGATTACTTAATAGGAATGCAAAAAGTGTATTCAAAATCTAAATCATTTTATATTGTCTGTTTACTAATATTTCGATTTGTCCTTTTTCTCTTATAGCACTACCTGACATGCTTCAGTGGAACAGTAGCTGTTCCGTTCCTGCTGGCAGAAGCCATGTGTGTTGGATTCGACCAGTGGGCAACCAGCCAGCTTATTGGAACGATTTTCTTTTGTGTAGGAATCACTACCTTGTTACAGACAACATTTGGGTGCAGGTGAGTTACTATTTCTAGTTAAAGCTTTCTAAATTATGTTGAATACTTTATATGAATTTGGATTATTTTTGTCCTTTGTGTCTTATTTTACAGTAGTAAAACCAAATGCGCCATGCGTTTGTATTTACAATGGCCTTAACATGACAGTTGTAATATCCAGCTATGCTGTAGGTTTTCCCATAAGGAAAATTTAACAACCATGTTTGCTTAGGTCAGTCTCTTTTTTCCCTTTCTTTACAGGCTGTCTGTAAATATATGTTAACATTGGTCATTTTGACTTTCACTTTTGGGTTCTCTGGGGGAAGTTAGACTTTCATAATAACTTGAAGTTTATATCAGGGCAAAGGGAAGCATAGTGTAGAATAAATGCAATAACCATGCCTTGTTCAGCTCTTTTAAGGAGCATTTTACAGAAGCATACTGAGGATACTGATAGCTGGAAGTCTCACCTCTGGAGACTGGAGACAAAACAATCATTTAATTTAGGGAGAGGACAGAGGCAGGCAAAAATACTCCATCGATGAATGATCCTAAATCTATTTTTTTTTCTCTAATAACTTTTTGTCCCACTTCAGTCTGTCCTTAATTGTTGCGTTGCTTGCAGATACATGTCCAAAGCCATTTTTTAAACTAATGCCAGGTCAAATGTCACATATACAAAGTTGGCATATGACTCTAAATATCAGATACAATAAGGTATATGGGCACTGTCAAACTGGTAGCTTGGGACGCATACATTTAACCACAGGATTCATGAAGAAACCAATTGCATCTTTCCTCGCACAAGCCCATAAGTGAGGTTAAGTCACTTTTATTTGGTTGAGTGTCATGAACTGTGTAAGAGGAAGTGTATAAATCACTTTCTGATTTTTAGAGAGATAAGTATTCAGTAAAAGGCATTTTAACCACAGTCAAACGGAAATTGGTATAAAGGCTTCAGGCATAATGACGCTTTCTGCCAAGGAACATATAACATGAAGCCAAATAGCATAAGTAAGTAGCAGGGTGAGGTTGGGCGCCCTAGGCTGTATTGTTTTCGTACATGGAACTGCTTTGGCGCCTGTGTAAACTGACTTTTACAGCTCTGTTACATGAGGAACTTTGCCGCTTGTGTTATTTCACATGTGCTAAAATAGCCCCCACAGCTGCCCTATTCAGTAGTACCACTTTTAAATACCCGCCCAGGTGTTCTTCAGTAATTAATTGGCTGCAAGAGTACTATTGAGGTGGGACAATATGCATAAAAGCGCATACAGCAAATTGCTTTGCACCAATAAGAATTTCTGTAACATGTAGCTTTATGGCTGCACCTGCAGTGTTTTAGCTGATTATGTTCAGGATGTTGTGCAAAAGCAACCATATACTTAGTAAAGTCACTGAGAATTTTGTGAGAAAATTTGCCAAAAAAACACTATAATGTGGCCCCAGCCTTAAATGTGTTAACAAATTATTGCATTGTGTGCAGTTTGTAAGTGACCTGACTAAAAATATCTCCCTCTACATTTGTATTTCTCACCATTCTGCTCTGTCTTGTCTCTTATGTTGCTTTAGGTTACCATTGTTCCAAGCAAGTGCATTTGCTTTCCTAGCCCCAGCTCGTGCTATTCTATCCCTTGAGAAGTGGAAATGTAATACTACAGGTAAACCCCCCGCTAATATAAGAAGGGTGAAATTTCAGCCATCCTAAGATTGCAGATCTTCATTATGTGAGAGCCTTTACCACGACCCTTTGTTTAAGAATTTCTGGAGCTGAAAGAGCGCGAGAGTTTGACAGTTCTGGTGTGAGATACGCAGGATTAGTTTTCTGGCTGGCACACACTTAATCGCTTTTTCACCCCTTGTGTGGGAAGAATGTGTCTAATCTCTGATCCAGGGATTAATCAATTTATGCAAAGAACACTATGGCAAACATATTTTTATAAAAAAAAAACTGATTCAACTGATTTATTTTCCATTTAAAATCTTATGACTCACATGACTAAACAAGTCATCCAGAGGACAACATGTCATTCCTATTAGGGAAATGAAAATAAAGGATAGTACACATGAAAAAAAAATCTCTTAGAGTCTTGCCCTTAATTATTAATCCATTTTAACACTGGAATGACAGAACATTGTTTCGTAAGGTCTGTGCCTCCCTTGATCCAGTGTGTTTACATTGATTTGAACAAAAGCGAACTCTGGGAAGTCTTTTAACTGTTCCAATAAAAATGCAGAAACAGGTGCTTTAGGCAAAAAACCTGCATGTTTCTTAGGAGATATTTTAGCACCATTGGCTATAAAGTTAACTTCAGTACTCATTGTAGTCTTGAATATTCCACTATTCTCTCCAACAAATATATGATATTTTTATTTATTTCCATAATTATAAAAATTATATAAATATTGTTATAAATTAATTATAAAAAAATATATAAATTATGTAATTATATATAATAATTATCAAGAGTAATTGCTTAAATAAGAACTAAAACTCTTGTTGATCGAGGGATGAAATAACTTAGGAGGAATAATTATACTTACTAATGCAGGTCTTTTGTGAAGTGCCTCCTGCTTCTTTTTTTCAGTTGATTTTCTTGGCAGATTTCAACATCATAATCCTAACCATTTCTGCCTTATTCATTGTTAGTGTGAGCAAGCGCAGAAGCTGTATTGGGACTCTAATGCTGCTTCTGCGCTTGTTTGCATCAGTGATGTAGAAGGGAAGCCAAACCTTCAAGGGGATTGTGATGCTGGAACCTGCAAAAAGAAGATTAGCTTAAAGAAATAGCAGGAAGCAGTGGGGGACTAAAAACCTGCATCATTAAATTGTCTCACCACAGAGCAACAAGTTGTTTATTTCTTCTTTAACAGAATAATGCTCAGCAGAGGCTGTTGTATCACAGCTAAGGAGGTCAGACAGGGGATACTGAATAGTGAAAAGGGACAAAGAGGAAAGGGGGGATATGAGTTAAAGAAGTCATGCATCTCATGAACAGTTTATTATTTCTTAGTGTTGTGTCAAGCAAAGAAAGTTTATATGAAATTGTCAGCGCATGTGCCTAATAATCATGAAGCTTTCTTTGCAGTCTGATTAATTGGAATCTCTTTCATATCCACTAAGCTAGTTATGTCAGTGTTTAAGGGGTTGTTTGACCTCTTAGCACCTAATGATCAACAATAGCCTCTAAAAACAAAAACAAGTTATTTCGTGAATGAATGTGTCACTTACTCATGTTGCACTTTTCACAGATGTGTTTCTGATTGCTGCAAGCAACATGATTGATCCCCTTGTTTCTAATGCGGTTTTAAACACTTATCTTTGCATTGTATGTTTTTGTAGATACCACATATTTGTGTACCAACCTTATTAGGAAAAAGGGGCACAATCCTATATAGACGTTGCTGTGTAATTGTAGGAATAAAAATGCAGTGCATAGTAATGCAACTCTCAGCTCATCCCACTATTACCATACAATTTGGTCTTGCCTCCTAGTGGCAGGTTCTGAAAGCAAATGACCTCAGTTTTGGCCAATAAAAGCATTAATTCTTTTGAGTACAGTCTGCTTCACTGTGCTTCTTAGGACTACGGAGCACCTTGCATTTTGAGGCCAGCAATAATCCTGGCATGAAAACTCATAGAAAACAAAAAAATCACACCATGGTGCATCATTTTTATGTTGTTTACCCACAATCTTTCCTGCAGCACGTGCTCTTTGTTTTGTCATTTCTGCTCATCCCACTATTACCATATGATTTGGTCTTACCTCCCAGTGGCAGGTTCTGCCTTGCCTCCTAAATCAGTTTAGTAGCAGGCAAAAGACTGCAGCTGTTTTATGCAGCAAATATTTCCACTAGTTTTGTATCTGCATTTCAGCATGTTCATTCCATATCTGTTCTGTTTAAAGAAAGAGGTGGCAGCTTTAATTGCACATGGTTCAGCTTTAACAAAAAAAAAACTTCTTTTTTGTTCTTTAGACATATTGTTAGCCAATGGAACAGAGCTTCTCCATACGGAACACATCTGGTATCCAAGAATACGTGAGGTACAGTTTTTACCAGTATTATAGCTCATTGACCTGTAGCTTCCACATTGGACCTTTCTGTTTTACTTGAAAAGGGGACATGCTTTCTTCTGAATGACTAAATAATGGATTTCTCTAGGAAAATGACTTAGTCATTCAGCATATTGTTGTTTATTTTATTATTGTTTATTCTGCTTTTACAGACAAAAGAGGAAGCAAAATTTGTTAGAAATGCAGACAGAGAGAAACCAAGTATTTTCGTATTATGAACATTTACAAGTAATAATGTGAAAACTTTACTTGTGGTTTTGATTTAAAAAGTATCTGTCACCTCAAAACTCTAATACTGATTTAGCTTGTACTAATGAAATAAACATTTTTGTAAATATATATGTATTTTAATAATGTAGCTTTATACAGTGTTTCTCACTGTCATCTTCCCTGCCAGCCTGACTTTTGAGTTGGGTTGTGCGGGGCTAAATGATGATTGACTTTATAGCTCCTCCAATCAGATCCCTGCTAGGGCATAATTTAAGGGATCTGATTGGAGGAGCTATAATGTCAGTCATCATTTAGCCCCCTCAACGCGACATGGGAAAGAAAAGTTGGGCTAATAGGGAAGATAACATAGAGAGACACTGTATAAAGGTACATTTTTAAAAATACATATATATTTACAAAAACATTTATTTCATTAATAGAACCTAAGTTAGTATTAGTTTTGAGGTGATAGGTGCATTTTAAAGTAAATCTTGCCTTGATATCTTACTACTTTGGTCATGATTATGGACAGAACCTGTTCCGGGTGAAATTTGTTACTTAGTGTTTATTGGGGTCAAATGATTTTCGAGTTACTTTTAGACTCTTAAGATAAATTAATTTGTGAGAGAACACACTCAATCCAGCATCCAGTCCTATATCTAGGTGTGTTAGATAAATTACAGAGGAGCTGCATGTTTTCTGTAGTGTGTGGGCTGAATTAGCCAATTTCACAATCTGTGTTTGCTAAGGAGGTCTCCTTTCTGTCATCAGAACCTTGATTGACACTGCTGACATAAGCACATCCTAATGTGACAGTGGGTAGTAATTGTAGTGCTCTGTTTTAGAGCATGTGCAAAACATATCTCACTGTATCTGCAACAGTGCGTCATCAGGAGTACTTCTGCTGTGTAAGCGCCATTGAAATTTACAAATCCTGGAATGACAGACACAGAGCACAATTCAGCAGTTACTACATTCTGCGCTGGTGACTTTTGAACTGACAAGTGCAATTCCTTTTTAGTATTTTGTTCTTTTTTCCTGCAACCCCCTAAAGTGGCTTTTTTCCCCCATATTTTCTCTGGGACTTTGCAACACCTGGGTGGGGGTTCCATAGCTCAAAGATGTCTGAGTGTAACAGAACATGGATATCCATTCTACCTAAAGAAGTTTGGCTTGTCCAGGGTTAATCCCTGTATTTACCTAACCTTGGTTCTGTGGAGATTAAGAGAAAAACTTCCGCCTTTAGGTTAGATTCAGACTAGCGTATATTTGTGCAGCATATTTAGAAAACTGTGTTTAGAAAATATGATGCGTATTTTAGTTTGGCGTATATTCTAGATGCACCTTTCTATTGTACTTACCTGATACAGTGTGAACGCTCCCTCGGCGTCCGTGGCTCCTCCTATCTGGCTGCATTCTTCATGCAGCGTACATGCGCTGGCAAAAATGCAACATCAAGCATTTGCGCACGCTCGCAGTGCAGCTTGTTTTTCATATAAGTGCAGCATATAGGTTCAGCACATAAATACACTAGTGTGAGCCTTTTGTGGTGATTGAGATCTTCATCTTCAAATGCATATTACCTGATATGGGATAGGTTTCAAAGCTGAAGGCGGAACAGTTGTAATGGAGGAGATCAATCTCCTTTTCAAATTCTGGAGTTTTTCCAACAATGCCCGACTAAAGGTCAGGCATAGAACGCTAAAGGTTAATTTCTTGGCCTTATCTCGCCTTATCTCCCCTTATCAGGGGTGCAGCAAGCAGAAAATGATTTGGTGAAAAGATTCTTGGCAACATTTCCAAGATTCATTCCCCCTGATCATTCCTGTTCTTCAACTTATGAGGGTTCAATTGTTCTTCAAGCCATGGCACAGTCTCCATTTGAACCAAGGGATAGTATTCCAGTTTGGCAGTTGTCACTGAAATCAGTTTGCAGTGGCACAGTCATGGTGAATGGGAGATCCACAGGCGTTGTCCTGTAAGGAGATGTATCCATTTTTTAAAACCTGACAGAATTTCTGCGTATAGTGATGACTACATTTCATCTCAATCTTGGAAGAGCAAAGTGCAGAGTTTAAATCTGTGGATCTAGTTTGATACATAAACCTGTATATTGCGAGAATCTTTCCATGTTTCTTAATGTTTGTGAGGATGATTTGCCCAGAGAATTGGGTAATCAGCCTCTTTAGCATGTTTAAGCAAGTGAATTATTCTGGATAGTGGAATAGGAAAAAAAGGTACAACTGATTTCAAAAATGACACAAGACATGGTGCAACTCCCAAGGTGCGCATGTGTTAGTAAGCATTGTTGCTTTTTGCTATACCAGCATCAAAGTGATTCAGTAAATGGGGGTAAGTCTCCTAACTGAATTCTAAACAACTCCTTGGCTTACAAGGTCCAACTCAAGCTAGAGCATTAAAAGAGCATTGTACCTGAGCTGTGTCAGCCTTCTGAGCGACCATGACTTCCATACATAAGAAAGCCTGGTCTTCAGACGTTCATTAAGCATTCCTTTTGTACCTTAAAGCAGTAACAAGAAGAAAGTTTGCTTTTGCAGTTCTGCATTCTGTGGGCGGTCATTCAAAAATCTATTGTCACATGTTTCAAAGTATTGTAACATATTTATTTCTCTGAAACCAACATTTCTCTGACCCCAGCAACCAGAAACCAGTTCTGCTTGAGGCTTGATTTTTAATGTATATTTATATCTCATTCCTATTTTTTTTTTTTTTTTTTTTAACTCTTTCTCCGGTCGGTACTTAAAATTACTGCCAAGCAAGCAGTTAAATAATTCAAAAACTGTAAAAAAAAAAAAAATATATATATATATATAAAAAAAAGACCAGTTTATTTACAACATATTATATTCTATAATTATTATTCTATACAATATCATATAATGTTCTGAAGCACAAGATTTTTGAACTGTTGCCTCAGTAATACTTGTCTATTGCTGGATGTTTTAGTTCATCACCAGATAGACAACTGCATGTTCGTGATTGTGTAAAACCTGATAACCAAGGGAATCTTTAGACGTTGATAGTGACATCTGTTTCTAAAGTAAGAACTGTGCCATTTTTTTTGTTATGTGAATGAAAAAAATGTAATTGCGATGTTCCACTAGAATGATCTGGTTTCAAAAGGGAGGAAGCACAGGTAAAATAAATAAATATTGGCCATAACAAAAACGAGCTTCTCTACAAATATACAGTGCTGCCTTTAGGTTTTGTTCAAGCTGATTGTTCTCCTTTAATGCATTTCCTTACGTTTACATTTCTAGATACAAGGAGCAATCATCATGTCTTCCTTAATTGAAGTTGTTATTGGTTTTCTCGGGCTGCCAGGAGCATTATTGAGATATATTGGGCCACTGACCGTCACTCCTACAGTGTCCCTCATTGGCCTGTCTGGATTTCAGGCTGCTGGAGAGAGAGCAGGGAAACACTGGGGCATTGCAATGCTGTAAGAATGAACCGAAGAAATACTGACTATGTTAAATGTGTGACACTCTGGGCTATGACATATGTAGAGTCTAAAGTGTGCATGCTTTTTCACTCTCTCAATATAAAAATAATGCAATTGTTCTTTAGCTCATATTGCTCAATGCACCTGGTACAGTGACCTGCATAACAGAACACTCATATGGCTATGGTAACTTTACAAGCCAGCAGAGCCTTTATGTTGAGGCTCCGCCAATTTCCCCCAAAATAATATTTTGGAGGATCTCATTGGAGGAGCCTCAGTGATAATGAAAAAGCTTGCTTATGTTCAGCATTGAAGGCACACCTACTAAACTGGATCCTCACCTCACTGGTGGCAGGTCCATTAAACAGCGTTGTGTTTTTAATCTGAACTCATTGTTTGTTGTAGAGATCCTTCACTCATTCTTCTGCATACTTTCTGCTTCACCATGCTGCATTTCTCATTGCTGAAGTATTAACTGGAGACCAGCAAGGAATTTCTAACCATAAATTCTAACTAACAAAAAAGGGACAGGAGAAGGAACAACATAATGTCCCACCAACGTGCTCTTTAGGATTACTTTGCAAATATTTTTCATTCATGATTCATTAGTAGGTACAGTCTTGAGATGTGTACATTACCCAAGATGTAATGGATACCTACAGGATATACTGACCTTCTATGTAGCAGTTTCAAATAAACTTTATAGATAAACCTACAAAATATTAGGCTTATAACTGCCTGTTCCAAAATACAGAACTATTTTCACAGAGGGTCAGTGTAAGTATGTTATCTCAGTAAATGGTCAAGAATAAGCTTTATTCCAAATTGGTTTAAATTTAAAGAAACAGGAACACCAAAACGTAAAAAATAAAGGATTTCTAAAGGTAATATCCTGTTCAATCTGTTAAAATTTGTTTCGCTTCATTTTCATATTCGTTTTTTGTTATCTGCGCTTAACATCTCAATCAATTTTTTAGCAATATTGAAAAAAATTTTAGTTGGTTAAAACTGACATATTTGCAGTGGTTTTTTTTAATGAGGGTCCTAATCTGTTTTCATTCAATATTGCCAATATTTTTCAATGAGAGAACTGACTTTGGCTAAGTTGTAGGACTATCTCCATAGGATGGAGATATATATATATATATATATATATATATATATATATATATATATATATATATATATATATATATATATATATATATATATATATGGGAAGGCCAGAAGGGAGTTTTCTGTGTTCATTATCACCCAACAAATTCCTGATGCTTTCACTGCCGCTTTCTTCAGACAGCTGGCATAATCTCTGTGTTTCACTCTGCTTACATGCTTTCACTCTGAATTGTGCATTTACTTTGTATTTACTAGGCGTGAATGGTCTGTGTAGCCTGAATATAGTGCGTAGCATTCTGTACTGTCTCTTACATATCCTGTGTTTATCCTCCTGTTTTTAGAACCATTTTCCTGGTCCTTCTATTCTCCCAATATGCCAGGAACGTTAAATTGCCGCTTCCTGTCTACAAATCCAAAAAAGGATGGACAGCATACAGGCTGCAGCTCTTTAAAATGTTCCCGGTGAGTATTTGTGGTTTCTTTTTCTTTCTGGGGTAGACATTTTAACATTTTGCTTTCAATAATTTCTTAGTATATGAATCAAATAAACAAGCCACTGGTATGGAAAAGCAGGCCTCAAGCCTTGTGTATCTATTGTGATAGTATCTGTTTAGTAACAGATGGAGGGTTGCAATGTAGACGGCAACAACCCTGAGGGAGGATAACTCGATAATATATAGAAGCAAGTGATAGCCTGTGCTGCAGCTCCCACAATCCCTCAGCCAACTGATCTCTAGCGCTAAATGTTTCCTTTAATTGAAAGAGAATGTAATTGTACATGTACAATGTGTTTCCTCTATTCACAGATAATTATGGCAATACTTGTATCCTGGTTCCTCTGCTTTATTTTCACGATAACCGATGTGTTTCCACCTGATAGTACAAAATATGGGTTCTATGCCCGCACTGATGCCAGGCAGGGAGTTCTTACTGTGGCCCCTTGGTTTAAGGTTCCCTATCCATGTAAGTATATATGTATATTCATAGTTTAAGGCTGTATTTCTGCAGCTTTTTACAATGGTATAAATCACTGGCACCTTACAGCATGTAAAATGTGCACCTGGGCACCCTGCTCGGGGAAGAATGACTTTTTCATAGAATGACCAAAGAAGTGGTATACAGTGTTAGACCGGCCTATTAGAATACAGGAGACTCTCCCAAAGGACTCTCCTGGATTACCAGCATGGAATGTTCCTGAAGGTAGTGTAAAGCAGGTAGGGGTTTGTAGTCAAAGCACAGGAAGGACATAAGGATATCGTAGGGGTTGAAGAGACCGATGTAATGACAATAAGGAAATCTTTTTATTGGTGGCCCCGATCCCTTGGTTCCTGGTGGGCCCTAGCATTGCAGTGATGGTGAAATAAAAAAATGCAAGTTTATTAGAAATTAATACATTTTAGCCCTACAGACATAGAAAACCCATGCACACCCTTTCACACTGTGTTCTTGTTTTGTACATATCATGTGTTAGCTTCTGCCTTTCCCTTTCACAGTATGACTTCATGCACCTGTTTCTATTTCCTCTTTTATCTGTTGCAGACATTTTTTGCATTGACATTGGTGAGTTTACTTTGCCTTTGTCACTCTCCCACCTATTTTTTCCTACCTGTTTCCTCTTCCATCTTTCTTATCTCTCTTTCTATCTTTCTAATTCTCCTATTTTGTCATTACATTTCATTCACCGTTTCTTCCATCTACTGCCCCTTTCCCAAGTAAAATGGGAAATATTTGCTAGAGCTGATTATTTGTCTAATAGCCATTGCACAGTTCCGTGTGCCCCAGAAGGTTATAAATGTAACAGCAGCCCATGCATTTTGTATATTTAGGCAGTGTTCTCTGTGTTCTTGACACACACATTTTTAACCCTTTAAAAGGACAGTAACACTAAAATATGAAAATGCATTTCCAGTTACAGTATATACAAATTGTGTTTATAAACTATGATATTATGCATATAAATCGGGCTTCTGAAATGCGTCCTGAATATGTATTATCTAGAGCAGTGGTTCTCAACCTTTGGGTCGCGACCCCTTTGGGGGGTCAAATGATGCTCTCACAGGGGTCGCCAAACACTCTGCTCCACTACCTAACTCTGGTAGTGAGCGCAGGCCCCTTTATATAGGGGTACCTGCGTGGTGAAGTTGCGGCCAAACGTCATCATATGACTCGCGTATGTGTTGAAGTTGTGCCTGAACGTCACCATGTGATGTGGTGATGTCACGAAGTGCATGCCAGCATGATGATGTCATCATGGGGGTTGTGGATCCAGGTAGGTTGAGAACCGCTGATCTAGAGCATCATAGAAAATAATGGGACTAGGTGAGGTCTGTGTAACAACATGGCTGCTAACAGTAAAGTAAAAGCAAACAGCAAAAAAATGCATGACTTTAAAGGAGAACTAAAGTCAAAAAATAAAAATCAAGTGTTAAAATACCTTATATTGAGCTGATTGATTACAGTCACAGCATGAGCTGTGCTGTAATTAGCCGGCTCTCGATGCTTCCCTCGACGCTTCTTCACAGTGCTTGCTGACTGGCAGCCAGCGCCGCAGCTCCTCCCACCCTGTTACACCTCGGGTGTTTCAGGACTTAAACACCATCACATTCAATGTGGGGGCCAATGAGAACGCTCCCAGCAATGAGCGTGATGATGTATGAGGCCAGGGATAGAGAAGAAGGAGCAGCACGCTGGCTTCTATGTCAGCCAGCGCGCTGTGCAGGAGGCGTCGGGGGAAGCTTCGGCTGCCGGCTAATTACAGCACCGCTCATGCTGTGACTGTAATCAATCGGCTCAGTATAAGGTAAGTGTTTTAACATTTGTTTTTTATTTTTTGACTTTAGGTCCCTTTTAACTTCTAAACATTGCTACAAGTGCTGTATTTAAATAATTGCTAGTCCAATCCAAATAAAAAAAAATATTTTTTTTTTTGTTATTGGTTATCAGTTGTAAATAACAAAATACCTACATAGGAGTGATGTGATTATACTACTTTCGTTATTTGAGTAATTTAGAACTGTTTATATTAAAAACATTTTAAAATAATTTAAATCTTTACTGCCTTATCTTAAAGGGGAACTACAGTCAGTCTTTGATATACAGTACTATACTATGTCTGTTACAGCCTTATTAAAGGGGAACTATAGTCAGATTACATCTTTTGATACACAATACTATACCTTGGTGAGAAGCGTTTCTCCCCAGTAGATGTTTCATGTGATGCAGAATGATTGATGAGGCAGCAATGATAAACTCCCGCACCAGGAAATGTGTGTGTGACATTTACAGGTTCCATGAACAGGTTCCCTTCCCCAGATATTTTTGCACTACTTACTATTTAACGCCAGCGCACAAGTTAGCTTATCATCTGTAATCTCCTGCTTTCCAAATGTAAACAATGAGGCCAAAAGGTCAGCACACTGTTTAAGCAATAGCAGTTAGCTCTTTATTCTCCTGTTTCCTAACTTGGGAGGGGGAGGACAAAATGTCATCTATCAGGAAAACTAATTAAGAAAAACAAACAGCAAGTATTATTTCTTCACTAAATTTTTTTATAACTATTTGTGTCAGCAATTTGGCTTAGTATAAAGGAGTTTTATATGTATGTGTGCAGTTATATTGGCACTATAGTGCCCCTTTAGGGCATTAAGAAATTAATAGAATGTGATTCCTTTTCCACTAGGTAACTTATATAGAAAATACATTTGTAGTATTTCTACATTTTCATTGGTTGATTTTCAGCTAAATCTGTTTGGTTGCATGGGATTGCATTTAATGAAGCACACTCCTCTGCAATATTGTTTGTCTTATAAACTACTTTGCCTGACTTTCTTTGCTCCCCCGCTACACAGTTCAGTGGGGTCTCCCTACAGTGTCTGCAGCCGGTGTCATTGGAATGCTGAGTGCGGTGGTTGCAAGCATTATAGAGTCAATTGGCGATTACTATGCCTGTGCACGCCTTTCCTGTGCTCCGCCTCCCCCTATCCATGCCATCAACAGGTGAGATCCTTTAAATTAATTAAGTCTTGCAAATCAGGAGGAAAAGAAAAAGCCATACAAGGCAATTAAAACTCGCATTGCATTCAAGCAGCAATATCCTTTGTTTATTCAGTGCAGTACTAGCTAGTGTCTGAATGATTGCTGTGGGTTAATGCACTTGGTGCAACTTTGCATGTATATGTTATGCTAAAACAATCTGAAAATGAAGAGGTTTATTTTGCCTTAGTTTACTGATGAACTCTTGCTCAGCGCTAACTAAACTTTACAGGTCAGGTTGACTATAAACAACATGTAATCATTCCTGTGCTAGTGGTGCATTGCAGTGTATTTTCAGTGTCTGAGGGAAAGACATGCTTCATCACAGGCCATTTTATGCCTATTTAATATTCTCATACTAAGACATTAGTGACTTCTATGTCTCAGCAGCACAAAGTGACGCTCTGCAATGCAGTCATTGTAGTTCGTTTGCTTACGATACATTCTTAGCATAGTGGAGACCTTGAGTATTCTAAAAACATTTTCAGTTTGTTTTCAGTTTTGTGATTATTTATTTGCTGCATTTATGTTCTACTTTATTCAGCAATGAATAAATTGAATATTCTGATCCTTGATATTTTTATTTCTATGTACATTTTTTATTTATAATTTTTTTTTTCTTCCTGTTTTGCTGTTCCAGGCCCTATAATTGTACTCTGTAAATTCCTAGAAAGAAGCGTATAGCCTCAATGATGAGTCATACAGTTATTCAGCTTTCAAGGCTAAACACAGGAAACAATTCTTGTTCACTAAATGCATATACAGGACTAGTGTAGTGCATTAACGCAAACTGTCAAGCACAACAGGAGGAACCTAAACGCATCAGTAACACCAAATCCATTTGATTGGCTTGAAAAAAAAATATTTCTACTTAGTATTAGTAAAAAATGTTATCTTTGAATTTAAAATACTGCATAATAGGAATTCAAAGAGTACCTGTCACCTCAAAGCTCTAATGCTAATTTAGGTTGTACTAATTAAATAAATGTTTTTGTAAATATATATGTATTTAAAAAAATGTAGCTTTATACAGTGTTTCTCTCTGTCATCTTCCCTGTCAGTCTGCCTTTTCTTTCCCAGGTTGGGTGGGGCTAAATGATTGACATTATAACTCCTCCAGTCGTATCCCTGCTAGACGGTACTGCATCAAAAACCGACATCAGTGTGTAAAGGATATCACCACATGGGCTCA
>WMED01012007.1:0-14998 GCA_019650415.1 Pipa parva
AGTCTCTACGCGTTTCGTTGGTCACTTACCAACTTCTTCAGGAGAAAAAAGCGTTATGTGAAATGCGCTTTATCTAATAGCAATGCAGCCTATTCTATTATTTTTTTGTATGATGTGCCCAGTTTTAACAATATTGACAATATTATCCTTGACAAGACCAAACACAGATAAACTCTTCAGGTCTAATAAGTTTAACTGTATATTAGTTTGCTTTCAAATTAAATCAATTAATTTGCAACAAGCTCACAGCTCATGTAATAGGGATGAAGTGGAAATGTTGAACAATGGATACCAATTTGCTTTAACTGATCTTAGATTTTCTATAGATTATAGATTTTGTAATAAGCAGTGCTTAATCTTTCATTGAGAATATTTAAATGTTAGATATTTTTGACCGTTCTAAGATGATTTTCTTAATCAGTCTGTTTTGCCCCAGCCCCTAAGACGAACCTAGCCAGTGGATAAGGAGAGAAGGCTATTGAAAATTACAAAGATATTAGTCTTCAGTAACAACTTTGGATACAGTGATATATTTAGTGCCATAGGGCTAAATCAACCCTAACACAGATTAGTAAACCTTATGCATAAGATACATCCTTACATACCTAAACCTTTGTCAGACTTTTTAGTTCTCTATTAAGCATTTTAAGGGTGTTTTGAAGGTATAAATGCCAGATGCTGCTTACAGGTCTGCTCTGCATGTTGACTTATAATCATAATTAATTAGCTCCTGACAAAAGAATTGTTGTTATTATTTGTTTATATTTTTATAACGTTTTGAAATAGTTAAGGGCATGGAGTTGTACAGTGACTATGCACTTAATAAATCCAACACGCATGATAAAATGAGCATCTGATATTTCAGTTATTCCCAGCATAAACTGCATATAACTGTCTCCTTCTGGTGGATAATTATGCTATATCCAGAAACAGCATCCTCGTACAAATTTAATTCAAATTGTACATTCTATTGCGATTTAATTTGTTGCTTGGACCCAATAACCTTATAATTGTTCTGTGCCACTGTGTTTCTAATCTATTTTTTTTTCCCCATCAGGTGTTTAAAATGAGTTACAACAAGTTGAAAACAATCACCAGCCACACATTCATTGGCCTTTCTAGCTTGACAAGATTGCACATTGACCATAACAAAATTGAATTCATACATCCCAATTCTTTTAATGGCTTAACATCTTTAAGACTGCTTCATTTGGAAGGAAACATGATTCAGCAGCTTCATGCAAATACGTTCTGCACCTTTAATTTCTTGGGTTATTTCAGACAGTCCACATTAAAATATCTTTATTTATCGGACAACCTGATTCATTCTCTGCCTGCAGAAATGATAAAAACAATGCCATTACTGGAGAACCTTTACCTTCATGGTAACCCCTGGAACTGTGATTGTAGTATGAAGTGGTTACTTGACTGGTACAAGCAAACAGATGGTAAGATACAATAATTTATTTATTAAGCATTTGATTTCATGAAGAAACAGCAACCACCATAGGATAGTTCTAGATTCTGATCTGCTAATTTGCCTTAGAAATACAAACTGTATCTCTTTATTTTTGTGGTCTTTACTACATGGTGGGTTGAATGCGCTAATATATCAGAATAACATTAGACTTGCAATTTAGCAAAACAGTTCATGTAACTAACTCAGATAGGACTAAACCTAATATTTACCCTTCCTTTCATTTTATTTCCTTCCCTCTCCCTAGTTTCTCAACTTACCAGTCTGCGGAAGCAAATCATTTAGTGTTAACACTGATTACCCAGTTATCCATCTCTCAAAATGTTTGTTTTTCATCCTATCCTTGTTAAAGACAAAAAAAAAATCTTGTAAGTTGGAAAAAATATAGCGGTTTCTTTAACTGTATTACTATCTCTTCCACTCCCATGCGAGCTGCTGCCTGGGGTATTGAATAAAACCATTGGTTGTTATATGATGAAAAGCCATGGCTAAGCAAGGCATAAACAGTCTATTTTGTTGGATTTCCCAGGTGTTGCAGAATAAAGGGGATTATTTGAACAAATTCTTTACTAGTTTTCACTGTGTCTATTCCTTTTTTATCATAAAGTGCAGTTTGCAGATCTCAGATTGGCAACCTATGGAAAGAATGTCTGTTACTTCCTAAAATGATGATAAAAAAAAAATTCTGAACAAGTAATGAGGTTAGTACATCAATTAGGATGCTGCGACACAACCTTTGGTGGGATGCGCTGGAGAAAGAGGAAAAGTACACTCCTCTAGCGTAATACAATTAATACGTTTGGTGCAGTTAAGAATACAGCGACAAATTGGTGTAGATCTTCACACTTTGATACTGTGCGTGCTCAAGGTGAATAACAGCTGTGAGCGTGATTAAAACAAGGATCCGTGCAGATTATTAAGGTGGGACCTAGTGGGGCCCCCCTATGTGGGTACACTCACCAGATTTCACTGGTGCTTCTGGCGTTGTAAACTTTGCTGCCGTAGGAATCCGGATTCTACAGATGGGGGTCTAAGCCTCAAAGGTTGTGTCGCAGCATCCTAATTGATGTACTATACTGAATTGAAGCAACAGGGCAGGTTTGTTTCCTTGGGATTGCGGGCAGGAGTAATTTACAAAAAAAGATTTCAGCTCTAACACTGGTGGATTCGTTTCCCATATACAAAAAACCATTATTCTGACTGACACTTCAAAAAATTTTATCTGGATTTTGGACTTATTCATTATACAATTGTTTTCTTTTATTGATGTTTAAATTGTATTTTGATAATTAGAGGCGCTTTACCTAAGAATTCAAATATATTAGGATTCTGTTTGTTATTCAGTACTTCACCTGCCTATTGGTATATAGCAGCCCTTTACAATTAAATCTAATACTTATTCTTTAGAAACTATAGTTAATAGAACTTAAACAAATAATGTCTTTCAATTTTAGAGACTCTAGATACTTCCAATGGGAAAATACCACTAATTCTGCTGAAATGGAAATTAATCCATTCAGACTTTTAAACAACTTGGAGAAGCTTTTTTTATCTGAATCAAAACATCTTTTTGATATTGAACTATTACAGCACTACACCAAGAATAAGATTATCCCGAGAGGATTAAGAATAGAAAAAAGCTTTTCCTTCCCTAAAGATGAAGTTGAATATATTAGTGAGTGGGAATCGATTTTAGATGAATGTTCGAATTCCCTTATGAAATTAATTGTTAAATACAGAACATAAAAATTGGGTCAATTGGACAAAAATATAAAGGAAACAATAACCAAATTAGACAGTATAGATGAAACGGAATCAATCAAAAAATTAAAGGATGATATTAATAAGAGGATGACAGAATTTGATAAAGAAATTTTTAAGAGAAAGCAAAAAAAGTTTGCAAGGGATAAGATGGATTACCAGTTCAAGAGGGATAATAATACTACCTCATTGGTTCTAGATAGAAACATCTATTTTTCGGATCATCACAAACAACAAAGTAAGGTTAGATTCAATGAGCGAAACACACAGATCACACCCTTGCACAAAGAATATAGAGATCCAATTACAAGAAATCCCAATTATGGTAATAGACTATTCAATAAAAGAGGGGAATTTACTAAACATAATACTGAGTCTAGATCAAGAACAGAACTGAGTCTAGATCAAGGTTGTGTCGCAGCATCCTAATTGATGTACTATTCTGAATTGAAGCAACAGGGCAGGTTTGTTTCCTTGGGATTGCGGGCAGGAGTAATTTACAAAAAAGATTTCAGCTCTAACACTGGTGGATTCGTTTCCCATATACAAAAAACCATTATTCTGACTGACACTTCAAAAAATTTTATCTGGATTTTGGACTTATTCATTATACAATTGTTTTCTTTTATTGATGTTTAAATTGTATTTTGATAATTAGAGGCGCTTTACCTAAGAATTCAAATATATTAGGATTCTGTTTGTTATTAAGTAATGAGGTTAGCAGCAACAGGAGAATGTGTAGCTCAGAGGGATCTGGATCAATGCCAATAATGCCAAGGTTTGCAGAGCAACAAGGTGAAGTAGCACATTAGGGATTTGAAGCATTCTTATTGGATAATTATTCCACCATGAAAAATGGTTGGGACTGGGGCCAACTTACTCTGCCAGCACAGGAGAGAGGAAGCCAACAACGGGAAAGCAACTTCTTTATCAAATAACTTGAAAACATTAATAAAGTAAAAAACTTTATAAGGAATGCACTTATTTAGAACCAAGAACAAGATACCATGAGACTGAAGTGTACAAGAATTCATTGCTTGCCTTTTGCCTTACTTTAGGACCATGTGTTCCCTTGAAAAATTGAACCTGTATAAGCTTTATACCTTTAATGCTTCAGGCATTTCTAGAGACAAATAGGCACTATCTGCATGTATTGAATGAAGGGTTTGCAAAAAAAGCAAGGAAATAGGATGAGTTACATCACGCAAGGGAGAGATGGGCAGAGTAGGTTACAAATCATTATACCAGCTAAATTGTGCTTTAGGAAGCTGTTTTACAGCTTGCCAATATTATGTTCCTTTGAATGAACTGCTAGAAATTTCAGTCACCCTTGTATATTAATCTCTATAAATGCATTTTGTTTGTTTTCTGCAAATATATTTAGTATGCAAAATATGTTCCTTATGCATTAAAAAGATCTTTCAAACTCTTTCTTTTATTAGGTGTGCTAAAATGTAAGAAAGAAAGATCTTATGAAAATGGCCAGCTATGCCCTGTATGTTCATCTCCAAAACATCTAGAAAATCAAGACATCCAAACTTTGAAAGAAGTGTCCTGCTCTAGTCCTGTTATATACTCAACACTTCGAGACAACAGTAGTTATGCCTACACAGAAGAAGAAAATGAGTATGATCTGACATCAACAGACACCTATCACAACCTTCTAGGAAAAGTCATCTTAAATATGACTGATGAGCATGGAAACAAAGTCAACTTAGACTGTGACATGAGAAAACCAAATGACTTCAGTAAAGTTATGTGGAGTCAGCTTCATCCAGAGGAGATTGATATTAATGCTACATTTAGTCTTGATTTTGAATGTCTTATGAATCGAGAAAACTATGAAAAACTGTGGAAACTCATAGCATATTACAGTGAAGTGCCTGTAAAGCTGGAAAGGGAAGTAATGTTTAGTGACACTCCAAGTGTGATTTATAGATATAGGCAGAAGGCAGACCATAATTCATATTATTACACAGGGGTAAAAGCTTTAATATCATCTGAGCCACCATGGGTAATGCAAACAGCTGTCAACATTCAGCTGAACAGAAAAATGAGCACTGCTAAAAAAGTCACCTTGTCATTCTCTACACAGTTCACACAGTCTCTTCATACAAAGGATATACAGTATCCACAAAATAACTGGGTGATGATAGAAAAAAATGATAATCTTAAGACATCATGTACAGCTGTTAAAGGAACAATTTGTCATCTAAATTGCAAAGTCAAGTCATCAGAAATGCCATCCATAGAATGGATGATGCCAGATGGAACAGTAATAAAAGCCTCAAACAATAACTATGAAAGTAAATTTTCAGTATCTTCAAGTGGTCAATTAGTTATAAAGACAATAGATTTCCCAGATACTGGAGTGTATTATTGCATTGCTCGAGTAAAGCATGAAGTTGATGTACAGACATTTAGAGTGACAGTGCAGCCTCCATCAAGTGACATATCTTTAAATCACATACAAGTTCTTAGAAAAAATTCAGGAGAACCTATAACTTTGACTTGTCATGTTATGGCAAATCCTAATGCAGAGGTGAATTGGATTTTACCTAACAATAACATTATTGATTTCTCAGTAAACAATACTGGCTTGTATCTTTTAAGTAATGGTTCTTTACTGATCACAAAACCAAAACCTACTGACAGTGGTCTTTACAGATGTGTAGCTGTCAACCAGCATGGTACAGACTACTTTGGTGTGCAAGTAGAAATAAACAAAGGATTTCCTGATAAATCAGATCCAAAAGCAGCAATTAAGAAAAGACCTTTGGAGTTTCCAACTAAGCCAAAGTATAATGTCATAGATGATGATGGTGGTGGGTCAGGTGAAAAAGGTATTTTTGAAGAGAAAGATAAATATCTTAGTGTCAAAGATAGGGGATCGGTCAAAAAGAAATATTCTACCTCAGCTAAAATTCGCAAACAAAATAGAAAAGACAGAAGGAAAATGAAACAACGGAAACCTGTAGAAAAAGCAAAAGGGATTAATATTGCAGAAGGTCGAAGGAAGTTTGAATCAAGACGGAGAATAAATATGGGAAATAAGCAAATTGATCCACAGCAGTGGGCAAACATTTTAGCAAAGGTTAGAGGGAAAAATGTTCAAAAATCTACAGATTTTCCTTTATTAACCACTGCAAAAGTTACTTCTGCACCTACCATTAAGCACAGAGATACAACCCTCTCTTCAATCGCAAAACCTCCATTAAGAGCTGCTACCGAATTAGAATCACATGTTGAAGAAACATCTGCAAATGAAGAGGAATTATTATACATAGCTTCATCACTACAAACAACCATAGAACAAGATATCTCTGATGTCACAACATTTTCAGGAAGTAAAACTTCTTCTGATGTCAACATTGAATCACTCAATCATAATGAAAATGTATTTGCAGAAAACAATGAAGAATTATTCAAAATGGAATCATCCACCTCGTGGGCAGCAGTGGGTACATTAGGTACTAAAAAAGAAAATTCTAAAAATTCAGAAGTAGATAACACTTTGTATGTAATAGATGAAGACAAAAATGATATTTTAGAAGAAGGAAGTATAGATATTACTGTTCCAGAATCTACTCTACAAACTATCGAAAGGGAATACATAGTAGAAAGTGGAACAGTAGAAGGGTACACAGAGGAGCAATATGAAGTAGTGGAAAGTACAACACCTGTTTTTGAAAACAGTGGGGAAAAAGACTTAGTAATCAGTTCAGCTGAAATGGCTACTGTGTCTATTGATGGCATCTTAGACCATTCTACCGATTTCCCTGCTACAATAACCCCATGGGTGCCTCCAGTTACAGAGCCCACACCAACAAAAAGTTTTCCAAATCACCCTTCTCACCACTCTCTAAATGCAAAACGTAGGGAAGATGTAATTTCCACCGTCAAGAGTGAAATCAAAGCCACCACTGTGTCAAATTCTGAACAAAGTCTACAACAAATAATGAGTGACTTATTATCCAAATCAGTTGATATTACTTCTAGGCCATCTGATGTCACATCAACTGTGGATGTAACATCTACCACATCATTCATTTCTCTAATATCTAAGAATCCTGGAGACAATGTAATTGAATCAAATTACTCAGAGGACAATGCTGAAAAAACTGTGGAAATGAACATTAAAAGTACTGTTTTATCAAGGGATGATATTAAAGCTGAAACAACCAGAACAAGCACACTAACAGATACAAAATACACATCTAATCCACACAAATTTCCAGAAAAAATAGAACAGCCATTAAAGCCTACAAGCTTAATTTTCAGTGCAGGGGATAAAAAAGTAATGATTACTCCTACTGCTCCAGAAATTATTAAAACAAATGATCTAACAAACAAGCCAACCAGTGCAACGTCTTTATTAGTCACAAATGAAAATATTCCCTATCAAAGACGTCGACCAAATGGAAGAAGAAGATATCGGCCAAATCGATACAGATTACGTCAGAACCAGATAAATCCAACAGTTTTTGGTGCACCTCAAATACCTTTAGATACTGTTCTTCAAAAGCCATTTGTTTCACTATCAAAAGAAGCAAAGGTTCCTAATGAACCATTATTACCAGAACAGTCAAAGTATGGTCACACAAATTCAGTCACAACAACAGTGAGCACCTTGAAGTATTTTTTACCTCCTACTTTGGCACCTACGTCATTGGAGTTACCCATTTCCGTTCCAGTTACAGCAACTAAAACATTAAAGCAAGAGAGTGTAACAGATGAAAATAAGAGAAACAAATTAAATATGTTATACCCTCATTTTAGCACAGTTGCTAATGCTGTAAATAATATGGTCAGAACATCAAATGAGTCAGAAAATGAAAAAGTCATTAATAGTCATAATGAAAATTCTAACACTGGTTACACCACCATAAAGCCATCTCTGTATGCACAGTATAAAACTGTGCAACATAATAATTCAGTTGGATTACCTACAGAAATCAAATCTATAACAAAAACAAGTGTATTATCTTTCACAGAGGAACCTCAGACAATAATATTCAGAGATTTTAAAAATGTTCCAAGTAACTTACCTACCAAAGTGATACCACTAATCAGTGACTACTCTCTGCCTGCCAGTAGAAAACGTGTATTAGCCACAGAAGAAAGCATAAATTCTGTCACTTCATTTTCACAAGGTGATAGAACAACATCTGTCTACAGAGAAAATACAAACGATATCGCCAGGCCATTTAACCATACCAGTCAGCCACAAGGTGTGCTCCTATTTACTGAAAAAGTATTTGTTCCCACTACTTATATCCCTTTGATTACAGCCCAAACTACAGCTTTTACAAGAACCAAGTACAATAAAGCCTCAACTCCACTGGTGTCCACAAATGTTGGTCATAAAAATGTTTTCCATAAAAAACAAGAAAGCAAAAATTCTGTCACTCCAGTTTCTCAACATGAAGGAAAAACAACATCTGTCTACAAAGAAAATAAAGAAAACATCATTAAGCCATTTTACCACACCAATGAGCTACAAAGTGTTCCCACTAAGAACGTGCCTTCATTTACAGAGAAAGTTTTTATTCCCAACACTTATGTCCCATTGATTACTGCCCAAGCTGCAATTCCCACCAGAGCAAACTACCATGAAACTGTAATTCCACTAGGGCCCAAAAAAGTTGAAGTAACAAAAACAAGCACTCCCTCTTCCAGACTAAATAAATTGCACCAGCCTTCTTACAATCATAACAAATTATTATCTCCAGGAATTAAGGACACTGGCGAAGTTATATCAAATAACAGTCTTCCATTTAACATGACATTACAACCTAAATCACAAGTAATTCATAATAATCAACATTATGTAAATCCTACAGACAATTTTGCTTCTGCTCATAGTACCAAAAAAATGCACTTCCCTGGAAATCAGGGGTCATTACGTTATTTTGTTACACATCAACCATTCCTAATGACAAATAAACCAGAGATAACAGCATATACAGCTCAAAACATGCAAGAAAGGAAAACATATCCATCCCAAAGAATAACACCAGCCACAATAACCACAACTGTTATACCATTATTTAGACCCAAACCATTAACTCCAAGCAGACCTAACCAAAAACAATGGATGTCGCCTTATTACAGGCCAATAGGTAACAATCTGAATAACAATGGTAAAGACTTTGTTGCAAGAATTCCTTATCATGGAAATCCATATTACATAAATCCAAGAATTCAATATCGTTTTAACAAAACCAAGCCCTTAATATTTAACGTCATGCCTAAACCATCTGTGTTCACAAATATTGTACTGGGAGGTGCAGATAAGAAAATTATTACCATGACAAGCACTGCAGAAGCAACAACGCAAAGTACTTTAGTACAAAACACAGTTTCTGCTTTATCAATTATACCCATAAAAAGCCAGCTGACAAAAGGTCAGTTACCACCATTGAATAAAGTATTCTCTTCATCTCCCTCCTATAATGTGCAAACTCAGGCACCCCAACCAAGCTCAACCATTCCGATAAATAGATATCTTTATAACATAAACAATGGACAACCAATTTTAGAAGGGTCTAAACTCAAACATTCCAATGAAATACAGCCTCCTGTTACAGTAAGACCTCAAGGAATCAAGCCTAGAATAATAACCACTGGTCTCCAGACATTATCCGTGCCGTATGAAACAGATGCTTTTATCACATGTGAAGCTATTGGCAACCCAAAACCTTCCATCAGTTGGACAAAAGTTACTACAGGTAACTGTAATTATACTGTAACTGTAACTATACTATAACTGTAACTATACTTTTGTATTTATAAATATTGTATGGTTCTGATTTTGGCCAGGAATAAACTATCCAGGGGATACAGGGCAGTATCTCTGCTATATCAGACAGTGGTTTAGTAAAGATCCAGGTCACACTCCTATAACTACTAGACTGGTTTATAGTTATACATTAATGTTTTAGCATTTCTTTTATGTAAATAATTACAGGCATACTTCTGAAAGCAATTTATGAGATTAGTCAAGAACTTGGGGGTGATCACAATTGGGGAGATCAAAATGAACTCCTTTAATTTTACTAAGGATCCCATGCAGTCATATCCTTAAATATGATCCCTATGGAAGCGTTCTTTCTGTGAATTTAAAAGCATTGAATCTTGGGTTCACTAATGTAGTCATGTGACTACATACCTGTTAGCAGGTGCAGTTTTGTATTTTACTGTCAGTTGTTTGAGAAATTTCCTGAGGCCTGTTATTCCAGCCTTTGATAAATTCAAAGATCTACATTTGTAAAAATAACTACAATGTTTAGCTAAAAGAGGGGGAGGGGGGCAGGGAATCACTTTAAAAATGACTAGTAGGAATGTGACTCAGAATAGGAAAACTTCAGCAGATAAATCATACATTAATTTTTCCTGTAGTCCTTTTAGATAATTAAGATTATTTGACAAATGGCAGATTTTATTACAAAATAGTGAAGTTTCCATACCCAGTGGGACAGCCAGTTGGGTCACCCTACCCTTTAATGTAGCAAATATCAAGAAATGGATGTCCCAAATATTCCAAAAGTGGACATTTTATTGTGTAATCCTCACAAACAATTTCTCAGAGGGACTGAGGGGGTAATTCAGCAAAGAGCGAACTTACCCTCCGATCCTTGGCATCAGTACACAGAGACTGTTACGCGTTCGCTGGGTCCTGCATGCGGACATCAGCAAACGCATTACAGTCTCTGCGTACTGATGCGAAGGATCGGAGGGTAAGTTCGCTCTTTGCTGAATTATCCCCATCTGAGTCTCCACACCTGATGAAGAGAGGCTTAGTCCCCTTGAAATGTTGTTTGTGAAGATTTTATTTCAAGTCATAAATCAAGTAAGGATAATGCTAAATAGATGCATTTAGTTAATCTTTATGATTTTATACTGAATGTGGTTCCCCCAGATAGTAGTGAATGGTTAGCTTTAGAAGGCATTCCAAGAGCATTTGGTGCTAACAAATGGATTTGAAAAGTGCAAAACAGAATCAGTACAGGTTAATGTCTATCAAGTTCACGTCACTGGCTTTATTTGGTAGATGAACAAGCATTGTTGCAAAAATTGTAATTCTTACAGTTTTCTGTCTAGTTTATTGATATTTTAACCAAATTTCCACCAAATTCAATATTGATATACCCGCCGAATTATTATTCAACTTTAATAAATTTCCTCTATATTATAATATCAGAAGATTATTGTATACAGTGCTCTGAGATCAGCTGAAAACTGTTATTATGACATATGATTGTATTTGAGAAGAAAGGAAAAACCTACTGTGACAGCGCACACCTAAGTAATTCAGTATTAATGCAATTCATTAAGAGATGTATACTTTGTTTGTTTGATGAAAAATAAATGTCACTATCTTTATTAACAAAAATGCCAACTCAGCAAACCAACAAATATAGAGAACGGCTGACAGGGTGTAGTCCCTTCCCTCCACTCAGGCGTTCTCTATATCCTTGCTGCTCAAGTCATCTGTACAGCTCATACTGGGAATCGCTTTGATCAACCCCTTGTTTCATGTAAGATACCCACTTGGAAAGGGATGTGTGATTAATGGATTGCATTGTCTTGGATTCCTGGGGTTTAGATATTAATTAACTATTGAGAATTCAACAGTGTGGGGTAGCACCTTCCCTCTTTTTGTATTGTGTGGAGCCTTGTGCCCTGTTTTTAGATTGTTTTTAATCGTTATTGTTGGTTTGCTGAGTTGGCAAAGTTCCTTTCTTCTCAAATACAATCAGTCTTCTTAAACCTACAGCAGCACCCGTGGTCTATTACACACTGTAATTTTTTGCTCGCTGCTACACATGTTTTTCTCTGAAATTATGACATATGATAACAGCTGGGCTCTAGTGATTGACAACTGATAAACAAAAATAATATTTAATGAGAGACTTTCTTTTCATTTAAAATTATTTTTTTAGGGCCTACCCTCACAACAAAAAGACTATTTTTCATATTGAACAAGGGAAGTTCTGAACAAATATTTGATTAATTATAAAGACTGCAAGACCCAGTATAGACTGCATTAGTACAATATAACATACAAAATATTTATTCCAAGATAGACAATCCCTTTAAAACCAAACTTTCTAAAATTTGCCTTTCCAGCTTGAATTTAAATCCCACTCTTTTTACCAGCTATAGAAAAATGCAATTGATTTAACCATAGATGTGATGAAGCGGTATTTTTATTCATTGTAATTAAATGCATTTATTTGAGATTTTCTAAATGTTATTATCCTATCTGACAAAAAATATTCTTAGTGTCACACAAAGAAAAATAGGAATAGATAATGAAAAAAACTCAGTCTAGTATATTTCTTGGAAAGTACCATAGTAGTCAAGGTTAAGAAAAAACACGTCCATCAGGTTATGACTTTGAATCATATATGTAAATAAGGGTGTATTTTTATTTTTCACTTGTCATTAATAGGTGCCGTAATGTCAAGAAACACAAAGGTGCAACGATTTGATGTCTTCGAAAATGGAACTCTGCGTATTCAAAAGCTTCAGTTACAGGACCATGGACAATACATGTGCATTGCACAGAATCAGCTTGGCACTGACAAGATGCTTGTAACCTTGACTGTTGCTGTTCAACAGCCTACAATTTTAGCATCTCGCTATATGGATGCTACAGTATACATAGGAGATACTATTTCAATGGACTGTCTAGCTAGAGGTATACCATCTCCACATATTTCTTGGATATTCCCTGACAGGAAAATAATACGGACTGTTTCTGTTACGGAAGGTCGCATTATGCTTCATGAAAATGGAACATTGTCAATTAAGGATACAACATTTTCTGATCGTGGTATTTTCAAATGTGTCGCTAGCAATGTTGCAGGAGCTGATAGTCTGACAGTGAGGCTTCACATTGCTGCCTTGCCTCCCATTATTACACAGGAGAAGGAGGAAAACATTTCACTGCCACATAGCCACAGTGTATATATCCATTGTTCTGCCAAAGGTGCTCCTTCCCCCAGTATTCGTTGGGTACTCTTTGATGGTACACAAGTCAGACCATCTCAGTTTGTGAATGGGAATGTGTTTGTTTTCCCAAATGGAACTTTGTTTATACGCAGCATTTCACAGAAAGATACTGGAAAATATGAATGTGTTGCAGCAAATATTGTGGGGGTTGCAAGACGAATAATTATGCTTGATGTAAAAAGATATTCAACTAATGCCAAGATAACTGCAAGCTCACCCCAGAAAACAGATGTCACATATGGAGGTACACTGCGCTTAGACTGCAGTGCAGCTGGTGATCCATGGCCAAGAATACTATGGAGACTTCCCTCTAAGCGACTGGTGGATTCCTTTTTCAGGTAAAATAACTAAAAATTTTCATTCAGATGTAAAAAATGGATTATAGAATCCTAAAATGAATAATAACATTTGATTGGTTAAGGTTATATTAAAGAAATTATACAAAATTATTGTATATCCTAACTGGAAAATGAAACAGCAAAAAAAGTGAATACGTATCAGTAGTATCAGGCAATTGTTCTTTGCAACCTATATAATCAAGGGCCTTAGTTTTCCAGTGTAGGCCATTAACTCTGGAGTTGAAGCTCTGTACCATATGTACATTAGTGTATGGGCGACATTTACTAAACTCCAAAAGGTCGATTTCACCTTTTCGAGTTAATTTCCTGTAAATCTATTTGATCAGAAAATATCAATCGATAGTTTTTGACCGATGGAAACTTTTCAAATGGATTTTTCGATAGAAAATTAGCCATAAATTATATTAGTACTTTCGCTACTTTTCTATTGAAAAATCCGATCGGAAAGTTTGATCAATAGGTTTCAATCGGTAAAAATTGGTTGAAAAATATCGATCGAGATTTACAGGGAATAAACTCAAAAAGGTGAAATCAGCCTTTTCGAACTTAGTAAATTTCGCCCTAAGGGGGTTATTCACATAAGTCCGAATTGTTGCGTATAGGTGCGAATTCGCCAGATAAAGACAGTCGCAATAGGCTGCTTCTGTCGCAGTTGCGTCTTTATAATGAGAATATTCTCGCAGTCGCAACTTTATTATGGGAAAATTGTCGCAGTCTTAATTTAAAAAATTGTTGTGACTTTACAATGGGGAAATTGTAGCAGATTTACTATGGGAATCCGCTGTTTGTGAATTCGACAGTCGAATTCGCACCTTAGTGAATAACCCCCCTACTAAATCCATTCAGATAAATGGGAATTTCATTAGATAATAATTCATCCCACATGTTTCACTTGATAAAAGGGATAATCAGAAACCAAATAGGAATTAACAAATTGGTTGACCTACCCCATCAATGAAAGTATGTAGCATGGCTTACACAGTACATTACTGCTGTCACCGCTTTGTAAATATCCCCAACATAGTAAAAGTAACACAAATTACAACAAGTGCCTGTTTTTCTTTTCATTTATACAAACGTTGCCCAAAATGTAGCAGTTGCCCATTAGTATCTTTTGTTAGCAACTTTTATGTCTTCTTTTCCAATCTGTTTTCAAATACTACTCAAATATTTCCATACAATTGGACTATGAGCTGTGAAAACACTGCTTAACTACGCTGAGCTCTTTTCTGTTATTTAAAATTTAATTTAATTTAAAAAAAATATGACAGAAAAAAACTATATATATATTTTTTTTTCCATCAGTGAAGGAAAGAGTGTTGCAGATTAAGGGGGGAATTCACCATTGTCCGAAGTAGTGCGAACAGTTCGGGCGACTGCG